>ML782796.1:349178-383496 GCA_009831015.1 Picea engelmannii
TGTGATTGTACAAGCAAGGATTGCTTGAGGAGTTTTATCCTTCCATAAGGATTAATATATGGTGTTACCCTACCTTAAGGGTTTTGGATATTTCTTGTGTTCATTGTTATGGTGAATGGTTTATGGTTTATTCTTGGTTATTTATGAAGTATATTTGCAGATCTGGTATAGGTACTTAACATAGTGGGGGGGGCCAGAGGGCCCATAGTGATAATAGTGGAGGTCATTCAATGTAAGGTGGACTAGGTCCACTATATTATTAAATAAGGCCCACTATGGTAGTTATATATAATAAATGTAAGAGGACTTCTTAGAAGGTTCTACTTCCAGAAGATTCCTCCTCTAGAATGTTCTTAGGTGATGGTAGCACTATATAAAGGGGTTTAAGCAATGTAATGAGACATGAAGAGAAATATTGTATTTGGAGTGGTAGCTCAATAGGACGATGCCCCTCGAAGAGGCAAGTGAACAAGAGAGGATCCCTTCCATATTAGGATCCATTGTATGGTGTTTCCCTACCTCAAGGGTTTGATAATAATAGAATGTGGTTTCTTGTATCTTGCTTTGTGGATCTATTGTGTATTCAGTATTTGTGGTGATTATATCTTCAGATCTGGTATTGGTTCTTAACACCAAATTTCCCCTGCATACTCACCTGTACAGTCCTCCCACACAAGCAAAAGACTCAAAATCGAATCCCACCACATGCATGACAAATAAAAGTTGTTGTTTCCCCTTCCTCTCCCTCAAGTGATTCAACCAAATCCGTATCATCCCATATGCACTCAAGAGATGATTGTTCCTATGTACTCAGTGAGATCAAGCCTCAAGGTTCTACATAGCCTAGGGCTAATTCAGGGAAGGCAAAAGGGGATAGCAACAAATCTCAAAGTGGCAAATACGGTTTTTGATTATGTTTTATTATTGTTTTATGGAGGACAGTGGACTGCTGAAGGTTTTGGACAACAAACTATTTTTGGATATTTTGGATATTATATGTTTGGATATGATTTGAAATATCATTTATATTTAATTTTCAAATTATGAAAATGATTATGGGAGCCACAAGGAGAGATGTGTTTGATTTATTGTCTAGTTATGTTTATTTTTGTTAAGAAATTAAAGGGAGTTAGAAGGGGTCCCACCTACTAGTTATTATTTATTAAAATACCCTTATTATTATTATTATTATTATTAATTCTTCCCCTAAACTAAAAGTTAGTTGAGTTTTAGTTAACTTAACTAAATGAAGTAGTTGAGCTACTTCAACTAATCTGGAATGCATAAAATCCAAATGAGAAGGAAGAACAAGGGGGCAATGGAAGGAAAAAGCATATTAAGGTTTGCTCTTAAGTTTTATTGAGATAGTTTAGTTTTCATTCATTCTTCAATTCATCAATGGCCTAATACTCTTATGCAATCTGATATATTTAGAAAATTGTATAAAAAATGTTATATTTTTGCAACAATCTTTTATTCAAAAAAATCATCCCAAACCCTTGTAATTAATACTTGTGGATTGGGAACACTTTTGAGGCTATAAACATAGGGTAATATTCTCGACTATCTTACCTTAGCCAAGAAAGATCTGAAAATGCTTGAGTAAGATAATTTCATATGTTTTCTTCAACATTTATTTGGCGACCATACTAGGGAGATCTTCCATATCTCGCTCGTTGATTTTATACTTTCTTTTCATTGAATATATTTATATTTTTGATATCCTTTTTTTTTATTGTTTCATTTCTTCATGACTGTACCTATTGCAAGGAAGCCCAATATTGAGCTCGGTATTAAATATCAGACCAACATTTGTTTAACCATGTTTAATACCATCTTAGAGACCACAAATACCTGGGTTGAGCTTGAATGCTCATGGGAAGCAGTTGAAAAATACATAACTGTCCAAGGAAGTTGGGAAGCTAGGAAAAGATATCCTACGAATCAAATTTATCTTTTCTTCTCCTACAATTATGTTCCTCTTTTCATGTCCTTAAACCCTCATATCTGTAGGAGAAGAAGAGTTTTATCCGCTGAGATTAATCCTATTGCTGAAATAGGAAGAAGAAACATTGTTTTGTCAACCCAACAAAGTACTCTAAGGAGAACTTTGTATGATTCAGCCAATTCGTCCTTCTCTCCCTTACTTATCATTCACAAGATGGAATCTAGTGGTGGCTCCGGGGGCACTGGAGGTTCTTATTCATCTCAAACTTAATCCTCGTTAGTGATTGGTAGCTTATATAGTCACCAAGTCCCTTTTCAATCCACTACAAACCCAGCCAAATTCATTAAAAGGTATGGGATTTTTCAGTTTGAAGAGGATGTTATAACTACTCCGAGGCATGTTTCCTCCCCTCTTAACCTAGAACCTTATTGATCCAGATTTAGGAGCAAAACTAAATGATTAACAAACTGAATACAATAAACACAGAGATATGGAGAATAACACAAATATCTAGTGAACAATATCTTCTATTAAATAATGAAATAGGTTTAAACTGTAAAACTGCAAAACTAAAAACTTGCTCAAATGGTGGTAGCTATCTCTTAGAAGAGATGTGGCTTCTACGCACATCCATCTGAGGATAATGGATTACAATGAGGCTCCATAGGAATTTTTTATATTATTCATGAATACCCAAACCATAGACATCCAAAAACCTAACAATAGAAGGTGAAACACCCAACATTATGTTGGCCCTATAGGTATGTTGGTGTAATTTGGTACCTCAACTTCCTAGGGCCGTACATTTTTCATACAACCTTCGGTTTAGGTGCATGATAGCCCATTGTAAAGGTATTTCAGAGAGATACACATTCTGCTGTCAAAATCTGACTCTGTCTACAGTTTGACTATGGTGAGCCAAAAAAACAATGTTTAGGGGCCCAAAATAGCCCCAGAAGTACAACAAGATGTCCTGGCATGAAAACATACAAAACAAGCCAGTTGGATTAGGTGAGAGGCCACCCTTATCGACCTCCAGGATTTGTGTGGATTCAAACAGCCCCATAAGGGTAGACCCCACAATTACAAAGTAGTATAGAAGAATGTGATGAACAAAAAAGGATACGAGGATCCAGTTGGAATAGGTGGGTGGCCACCAATATCCACCTGGATCAATCCTCCCCCCCTTAGGAGGAAATGGTCTCCATTGCATTGAGTTCCCCCATCAGGTGAGAAAAATTCTTCTAGATTTGTCCCCGAGTGAGCCACTTGCCTTGGTGTAGGATTTCCCTACCTTAACATCCTAGTAAAGTTGGATCTGTTGCTGACGAGTGCCCTTGACCTGTGTGTCCACGATATGATTAGTGGATGCTTTTTCCATGTAGTTAGAGTTGAGATATGTTGGTGTCAGTTGTTCTCCGATATTAGATGTGTCCAATAATGGTGGAAAATGTGGCTGAAGGAGGTCCAAATTGAATACGGGATGCAGACCAAGGAAGGGTGGAGTGTTGAGCTCTAAATCATTGCTACCCACAACATTGGTGAGAGTGTAAGGGCCATAATGAAGTGGGAGAATATTTCGATGGGTCTGGTGATATGCTCCTTCTGTATATGTAACCAAAATTTGTCGCCAACCTAAAAATGGTGTCATACCCTGTGTTTATCATGGCGCTTCTTGTACTTGGCACTATATTTCTACAAAATCTCCTGGACTTGTTGGTGGATGTGCTGAATCCTCTCAATGAATCTGGTGGCTTTTTAGATCGCAGACTGATCATGGGAAGATTCTGTCTGTACGGTGGAAAGAGGGAGTGCAACATCAATGGGTCCCAAGGATTGGAATCCCAGAACCACTTAAAATGGGCTATGGTCGATGGAACTATGGAGAGACTTATTGTAACTATGTTTGACATAGGGAATACTCTCATCCCATGTACGTGGATGATTAGAATTGTAAATGCATGGGATGTGAAAAATCATCTGATTGACGACCTCAATTTGGCCATCGGTTTCGAATTGGACAGTAGTGGATTTTGTGAGCTTGGTGTCCAACAGATACCAGAGACTCAACCAAAAGGTGTTGAGGAACCTGTTGTCTCGGTTAGAGATTATGTTCTGTGGTATCCCAAAGTGGACCCACACTTTCTCGAAGAGGAGGTTGGTAGACTCTAGCACTGTGACAATCTTCTTACAGGTTGTGAGGATGACCATCTTTCATAAATTGATAAACAACCACAAACACACAGTCATTTCCTTTCTTGGTGGAGGGAAAGCTAGACATGTAATCCATTGAGATGGATTCCCAAGGTTTCTAGGGAATAGGAAGATGGGTATATAAGTCTTTCTTCTTGATGGCTAGCTTGGCAATGGAGAAGGCAGTGCAAGATTTGATATACTTGCTGACGTCATGTTGAAGTTTTGGCCAATAAAATTTTTCTGAAGAATGACCACGGTTTTCTCTACGCAAAAATGTCCTGCCACCTGAATGTAGTGGGATTCCCAAATCATCTTTACACACTCACTTGTAGGAACACAGAGATGGACTAGGTGGCATAAGAATCTATCCTAAATGTGAAAATCAATGACAATTGTGCCTGTACCCAAGAGATGATATGTGGTGTCAAATTCTGAATCTTGCTGATAAAGTTGGGGCCACTCAAAGGCCTCATGTCCACAAGAATGGAGAACAGTGGTGAGTGCACCCACAGGGGGTCGACTGAGGCAGTCAATGACACGATTGGAGATACCTATCTTATACTTGATGTTGAGATGAAAATGATGCAGGTAGGTAGACCACTTTTGATGGTGTTTGTTCTATAATTTCCCTTGTGTCTATATGAATCGCAGACGCTTGTGATCAATGTGTATGATCGTCTCTTTCCCCAGAATGTAATGTTTCCATTGATGATAGGCTTGTACAATGGAATACATTTCCTTGTCATAGGTGGGGTATTTCCGAACAGTATCGGAGAGTGTGTCACTATGGTATGCCACCGGATTCCCATGCTAAGTGAGAACTACAATCACAACATTGTCAGATGCTTCAGTCTCAATCTTGAATGGTTGTTGTAGATCAGGCAAGGATAGTATCATAGATGAGAAAAATCGATGCTTCAGATCATCAAATTCTCTTTGTTTCTCCTTCCCCCACATGAACTTGTCCCTACCACTTCCCTTGGTCACCTGGCTGAGGGTCCATGCAATATGGGAGAATCCCAACCCAAACTATCGGTAGAAGCTGGCTAGCCACAAAGAGATTTGAAGCTCGTTCAGTGTGGTCAGGGTTGGCCAGTCACGAATGACTTGGATCTTAGCTGGATCAACATGTACCCCATTCTCATAATCAATGTAGCCCAAGTATTGGACCCTGTTCATGCAAAAAGATCATTTTTCCAAGTTGGCAAACAACTTGTGTTGTCGCAGAGTGCTCAAAACCTACTTAATATGGCGCATATGATCTTCCCACATCCTGTTGAAGAATAGGATGTCATCCAAATATACCACCACAAAGGAGATCATGAAGGGTCTCAATACATCATCCATTAAGCTCATGAAAGTGGTCGGTGCATTTTTTAAACCAAAGGGCATGACTAGCCATTCATAGAGACCTTCTTTAGACATGAAGCTTGTCTTCCATACATCAATTGGTTTGATGGGAACCTAGTGGTAGCTAGAATTTAGGTCAATATTGTTGAATAACTTGGCCCCCTTGAGTTGGTCAAGAAGGTCATCAATCCTGAGAATGGGGTAGCAGTTCCTGACTGTGATTTTGTTTAAGGCTTTATAATCAATGCAGAGTTGCCAAGTCTCATCCTTCTTCTGCATTAGTACAATTAGGCTTCTGCAAGGGGAGGAGTTGGGTATGATATTCCCCTTTTGAATAATCTCTTAGTTATGACACCTGATTTCATCATTCTCCATCAGCGAGCGTCGATAGACTATTCCATTAGGTAGAGGTGCGATGGGGGTGAGATAAATTGGATGCTTGACTTGGAAGTGTGTTGGTACCCCTGTAGGTGAGGAGAAGATGTCTTTGTATTATTCCATGATCCCATCCACTTTATTCTATTGAAAATAGAGTCACTTTGTAGAGGCCACAGATGTGGGTACGACCTTCTTCTTACTGTGAGCATGAATCACAAAGAAGACAAACTTCCTAGTATGTGAAATGACCTTACTGCATTTCTTAGCAGAGATTAAAGAAATAGCAGTAGGGGGCGCTACCTCTGGGATCATGTACAATTGTATACCCAAAGTAATAATAACACTATGGGGTCTAGAATCATACACAACATGATGCTTCCACAAATATGGTTGTCCTAAAATAACATCACAAACATCAAGGGGAGAAATATCACACAGTACCTCATCTTTGAAATTCTTGATGTCATAGGGTAGACGACAATGTTGGCTAACACAAAGATCTCTTCCTTGGCGAAGCCAACTGATGGTGTAGGTTTGCGGGTGTGGTTTCATTGGCAAGTCCAGCCACTTGACAACCTCTGCTAAAATTAGGTTCTTCTGACTACTATTATTGACAATGAAATGAATCAGATCCCCCTTGAGCCACATCTATGAGTGAAAGAGGCGTTCCCCTTCCTCTGGTTCTTCTAGTTCACTCGGTCAGAATTTGGTGGTAGCGATACTGGAACTATGTTCAAAATCAATAATCTTCTTCCCTCCTTCGTCATTTGACTTAGAATCAGAATCGGCCCCTGAATCAGAATCCTTCATGTAAGATATGAGGAACTGCTTGGAGTGGAATTATTCAGTTTTGTGCCAAGGATGTTTATGTTAATCACACCATTTGGTTGTTTCCTTCTTTGTCTTCTCATTTCCCTTCTTGTGTTGTGTCTTGGATGGGTTTTCCTGAGGGTATCCATATCAAATTGGTCCCTTGCTGTGTGGTTTGGGGATGCCTTTTCCCTACTTTTGTTGTGATGGGTTTGCAAATCCAAACTCTCATTGTTTCTTCTTAAATTTCTTCTCAATCTTGACAACGTATCTATAAGCCATGCCCAAAGAGGCAATGTCTAGGAAATCCATTTTGGTTTGAATGTATCTATGCAAATAGCCGTAGTATTTCAGCACCAAATGACGCTCAAAGTCTTTGATACCCAATTTGGTGCATAGGGTATGGAACATATTGGTGAAATATGGTACTGTCTGGTCCCTTTCTTGATGTAGGGTGGTCCATCTAGTGTACTGGTCCTCATAGCTTCAAACATGGTAGTATTGTTCTTTAATGGAGTCCCGAAAGGAATCCCATGTAGGGGCCACCAAAAACATTGTAGATTCCTCCATTACCCTTTTCTCAGAGTAAGTATGATGCAAACCCCCTACCTCAGTAGGGTCCATGACCTCCCAGTCACTGGATCGTTCTACCTCCATGAGCTGAAATGGCTCTCTGGTTCCCTGTTGGAACCTCTTGAACAAATCCATAGGTCCCTTTGTCCTTGGCACAGGCTTTGAGAAGCCCTAGATGCACGTCACCTTTTCGATCCTCTTCTTTCTAAACCAACACCCCAACACGGCGCTGGCTCCTTTGACGATCAACCTCTTTCCCTCTTGTGACCCTGGGCTATGACCCAAGGATTTAGGCTGCACGCCTTTGACGTTTCAAGATTTCTATGTGCGAGATCTCCCTGTATCCCTGTCCTCTGAAATGTCAAACCCTAAAATGGGACCTAGCTCCACAACTAGCTCCTCCCCTATCTCCAGCGTGTGACCCTTCATTCATGCGACCATGACACTATGAACATGGCATACACCCCAAAGGTTATTTCTCATTTCACGATTTCGTGGGTGTGGGTGAAATGTAAACCCAACACTCCAATCCACGAAACCCTGAATCTCGATCCTTCTCCAGACTAGATCTAACGGTCCTGCATCCTCCGCGATCGATGACCATGATTGTTTCATGGTTTCACAAGTTGAGACTTCACATCTCACAACTCCTCCTTCCTTCGAGCTCTCGGATTTGAAATGTCGAAAAGGGCTTAATCGGGCTCTGGCTCTTCCCTTCGAATTTCATCCATGTGACCTTGTCCTATGACCTGGGGCCAACCCTTTAGGCGCATCATGTTTCGCGAGGTTGGAATGCGTCCAATCCTTCCTCCTCGAAAACTGGGTATCTAAATTCTCGAAATCCCAAAAAGAGCCTAGTAAGCACTAGCTCTTTTCATGGTCCTCCCCATATGACCACTCTCCATAACCTTGGAATCAATTCCTCCGAGAACTTCAACTTTCATGATTCATGGAATCATGATGCAGTACTCCTCCTTTCAATTTTAGATCCCCAAAACCCGGAGACCCGATAACATCTGTATCTACGGTCTAGATCCTCCACTTGATCAACGACCAATATTAAATCCTGACGATTTTCTTTTGGGGTTTTTGGTGGAGTCTTCACCTCCCAAATCCCAGTGACCAAACTCTTGATGAATTCCATATCTCTGCCACCTGTCATCCCAGATATAACAGCTGGAGTGATTTCATGACTTCGACGATCATGAATCCTCGCGCTTACCTTCTCCTCTTCTTTCCCGAAGTCTGAAACCTTGATGGTTTCTGGATCTTCAACACTTGTCCTTCCACAATAAACGACCCTGATTCCTTTCGTGACTTCACGTTTTGTGAAGTCTAAAGACTCCTCCTCTGGTCCTTTGATACCTGATTCCACGAAATATGTGGATCTTTGCCGCATGTCCTCCCGACGATGGATGGTCACAATGTGTTTTCGAGACTTTGCTGTGTCCTCTCTCGTCTGCTTATACGAGGGTTAAACCTCGTGTACATTCTCATGGATCTGATGGCTATCACCCCTTTTCACAAGATCTGACGGTTGTCAGCTAATCTCCTGCACACTTCTCCTACGTTGTCTGGATGTGCACTTCGACGGTCTACATCTCGTCTCTCCCACTAATTTGACGGTAGTTGTTTCTCATCCCAAGCTTGCGCTTCTTCTTTCCCTAGGAATATTTCAGCGTTTGAAGGTCTCAGCCTTCAATGCTTCTCTTCAACCTTTCCAAAGGTTCTATCCCTTCTTAGCTTCGTCCTCTCGGAGATTTACTCTTGTGCACACCTTGTGTTCGAGAATCTCAAATAACTCAGATTCGAGAAGTTTTCTTGAAAAGAAAATTCCTTATGCCCACCTGTCATTCTCCCTTGTTGTTCCTTCGAAACTTGGCCACTTCTAGGCTATGTGTACTCCTTTCACATGTTCTATCTCCTCCTCGAGATTCAACTGCTCAGACCTCAAAAGATCTCTATCTTTTCCATCCTTTCAAAGAGATGAAAGTGCCCTCTTGGAAACTTTCTACTCAAGCATGCCTTGTTGAACCGACAGAGTGTTCAGCAATTTTGTTCCTCCTGAACTTGATAAAGAGTTCTTACTATTCACTTCCTTGCACTTCTACAGATGAAGATTCAACGCTATCCCTCTTGAGCTTTCCTAAGGTTGTCTCACCTCTGTCAATGCACACCTTGCGGACTATGTGAACTCCTTGCACTCGAAAACTCCAAGATGGGAAGAAATTGAAACTTATGTAATGCTTCACTAGTTATTCATTTAAAACATGAAATGCATAAAAACATATAAACACCAAACACACAGTCTGCGGGAAAATCTACTTTTGTATTAATCTCTATGTATCTATACAATGCTTACAAAGACTAGATTGTAACAAGTCTCAGTTCTATCAAGTTCTCTCAGAACTTCTAAGACCTCCTAAGGCCTCTCTAACCAAGATATCCTCCTCCTCTAACTCTCTACTCTAAGTCCTAACCTTCCTCCTACAAAACGAGGGATCCCATGATCTTATCCTCATCACTGTCTCTGAGCTATCACTATCACAAAGCGGCTCCATACCTCTACGACTTCATTCCATAAATGAATGTCCAGGCCTGAATACAGCCTAGACCTACTACATGTAACCATTTAAGGAAACCCTAACCACTACCTGTACAAAGTCATGGTCTGTCATTTATCGGCCTTACAACCATTTATTACATTTTGAATCTTAAAATTGAGAGGGTTGTGCCTCTCCCTTTCTCCATTAATGCATGTTGAATGTGCTGGTTGGCTAGCACATTTTTGACGTGGAGAGATGATACTGCATCAAAGTATGCCACCAGTCTTTAACATGGGGAATGACATTGAGGAGTGAAAAAGTGATCTTTTCCCTATCGGAAAAATTATGTACCAAAAAATATCCTTCGAGAATATTCAACCATTTATCTACAACATATGTATCTATCATTACTTCAAATAATGGAATATAAAAATTAAACTATACCTTAAAGGGGGTTGCATGGTCGCTTGATGAATATTATTCTCCTATGGGCATCCGTCGAAGGATCTGCGCGAAGTTTTCCATCATTTCATTCCTTTCTCGTGTGAGGGATTCCTCGAGCAACATTTTGATAGGATATCCTACTCCATCATATTTATTTTCATCCCCCATTGTTTCTTTTTAGGCTCGATGCGGCTGATATGGTAATGGCTCGATTGGTTCGAGTCCCAACTTCTTGTACCCATATCTTGTGAGGGACATGCACGAAGAAAAATAAATGAAGAGCAGACCACTCCGAAACCACTGATCCAGATTTAGGAGTGGAACAAACTGATTAACACACTGAATACAATAAACATAGATATATGGAGAATAACACACATATCTAGTGAACAATATCTTCTATTAAATAATGAAACAGGATAAAACTATAAAACTGCATAACTAAAAACTTGCTTGAATGGTGGTAGCTATCTCTGAGAAGAGATTTGGATGCTATGTGCATCTGTCTAAGAATAATGGATTACAATCAAGATCCATAGGAATTTTTGATATTACTCACGAATTCCAAAACCCTAGACATCCAAAAACCTAACCCTAGAAGGTGAAATGCCAAAAGTTATGTGGGCCCTATAGGTGAGTTGGTGTAATTTGGTACCTCAACTCCCTACTGCTGTAAATTTTTCATACAACCTCTGTTTTAGGCACATGATATCCTGTTGGAAAGGTATTTCAAAGAACTACACATTTCTCCATCAAACTTTGACTTTGTCTATAGTTTGACTATGGCGAGCAAAAAAAAACAACGTTTAGGGCCCCAAAACAACCTCGAAAGTACAACAATATGTGTTGAAATGAAAACATACAAAATAAGTGAGTTGGATTAGGCAAGAGGCCACCTGTATATACCTAGAGGATGTGTGGGGATTGAGACAGCCCCAAAAGTGTATACCCCACAATTACAAAGCAGTTCAAAAGAATGTGTTGAACAAAAATGGATAGGAGGAGCTAGTTGGAATAGGTGGGTGGCCACCAATATCCACCTGGATCACTGCTACTCATCCACTTCCTAAACTCAAAGAGAATATCCCTAGGTTTTCAGGGAATAACACGGTCACTACGAATGAACACTTGGGGGAATTTTCTAATGCCTGTCACAACATAGGAGCCAATGACAATGACACTTGTATGCTCTTATTTGTGAATTCCCTTGAAAGGAAGGTCGCTGCCGATTTCTTTGACATTCCTCCTAATATTATTTCTAATTGGGAGGATTTAGTCTATTGGTTCAAATCTACCTATGGGAAATCCAAAATCCCAACCGAGCAGTTATGGGAGTACAATAACATCACTTATAAGGATGGTGAAACTATCAAGTACTTCAACATTTGTTTCACCAAATTATAAAACCAAATCCTTGAACTCATTCGCCCTCAGAACCAAGCCACTTTCATGCATTATTATATTGAATTACCTTCCCCATATAGTCGTAGGCTTGGGGAAAAGGCCATTGATAACCTTGGTTCTGCTCTACATACTGTTTTAGAGTATGAATAACAAATCGAAAGAACGGGTCTTCCTAAGGGAGACTCAGTTAAATAGACATATATGTCCTCCCTCTTACAACTTTTACAAGACATGAATAATCGAATGATAGTGTATGAACATAAAGGAAATGTCCCCTCTCTTACCCCTGGGGCCTCATCTTCTTCTTCACCACCTTTAAATAATCTTAATGAAAATAACTTTCATCCTAAAGCTATCATGCCTCGTAGTTGGTGTAAATTTTGCGAGGAACACCATGAGGAAAATACATGTGAAGTAAAGAAGAGTTCTAGAGATAAAATATTTGGTAAAAGACCTAAAACTACCATTCTTTTCCTAGACTTTGTAGAGCCAGAGGATTTTATGATCATAAATACAAGGAATAAATCCTATGCTCCAAAAGGTAAATATGATACTCCTCGCACTTCTTCCAACCCTAGATCATCTTCACCAACTGCTACTATTCAGGTTTCTAAATCTCCTGACAGTCAATGAACTACCTCCCCTCTTTCCTCTTCTAAATACAACATTATTAATCAATTGGCTAATATAAAAGTAGATTCTACCCTCCTGGACATGGTTGTCATCCCTGAGCAACAAAATAATATGAAAAAATTTATGGAAGGAAAATATTCCATTGTAGCCAATCTCTCTGAAGAGGTAGATGAAGAGGATTCAACTATAAATAAAGTAGGTGTACATAACTTTAGGCACCCTAAAAAAAACCCCCCATTTTATATTTATGTAAATATTATGGACAAGATTTCACATTGTTGTCTCATTGATGGCGGTTCGGGTTGAAGTGTAATGTCAAAAAATATTATGAAAGAGCTAGGCTTGTATTGTACAAATGAAAATGCCAGAATCATGCTCTCTTACAATAGTTTACAACAAATGACCATAGGTGAAATCAAGGATGTGACCTTGGTTTTGTGTGTGCACCCTGAAATAAGGACAACCCTTAATATTTAGGTAATATATATGCTAGTGAGTAATTACTTGATCATCTTAGGAAGATATTTCCAAGCTTTGATGGGTGGATACCTCTCACTCGATGGGACACACTTATCTATTCCTAGAAATGGTAAAAACATCATAGTCTTAAGGTAGGGGAGAATTTCACCTTATATAGAAAGAATCCCACAACCTAATGTGAATTATATCGAAGAGGACCTAGGAGTGTACTCTATATTTGTTGACAAGGACAACACTCCCTTGGAACAAATCGAAATAGAGGATGGGATGTGGAATATTCACTTTTATGGTTCATGGTCCAATGAAGGAAAAAGAATTGGTATTATATTGTACTCTCATGTGTGTAAAACTCATAACTTTTCTTATAGGTTAGAGTTTTCTTGCACAAACAATGTCATTGAATTTGAAGCATTATTGCTAGGCATTGAAAATGCCTATAATCTAGGTTCTGGTCAACTTACAGTTTTTGGGGATTCTAGACTTGTTTTAAACCTTTTATGTAAGATATATTCTCCTAGCAACAAGTTAATGAAAATTTACACCCAAACTGTTTGGGCACTGATTTCGAACTTGCTATATTTCAACATCACTCATGTTAAAAGGGAATTGAATTCAATGGCTGATAGGTTAGCTGTTTTTGCATCCTCTACTACTCGACAACTTCTACCACAAAGACCTTATTTCACCTTTAAATATTTGTATCATCCACATATCCCAGAGAATATAGATTCATGGAAGGTCTTCCCTAGTGATGAGAGCATCTATGCTTTCATTCAAAATGAACCTTATAAGCCTAAGGAAATTATATCAATGGAATATAACAAAATTCCTAAGGGCTTGACTCCTCTAGAAAGTTCATTTTCATCAAGTGATGTAGGCAACAAAGAAAAACATAAAGAAGAGGATTTGAAAAGGAAAGTGGGTGAAATAATTTCCTTGAACATTGCAACATCTGAGTCTCCAAAAAACGTTAAAATAGTTGCCCAATGTTCTGATGAATCAAAATTGAAGTTCACTAAGTTGCTTGGTGAATTTCAAGATGTTATTTCTTGGTATTATGAGGATATCCATGGTTTTTATACTACTATAATACAACATTCCATCCCTATCAAGGAAGTCATAAAACCAGTTAGGAAAAAATAGAGACCAATTAACCCTCCACTGGAAGCAACTATTCAGAAGGAGTTGGAAAATCTCTTGAACGTTGGGATAATTTGTTGGATTAGGTTGTCATTGATGCCAAAGGTTTGATTAATTGATGTCAAGGATTGATGTCAAGTTATTGATTGATGCCAAAGGATTGATTGATTGATGATTGATGTAATATGTATTATCCTTGATAAGAATGGATATATGTCTCATACTCATATGATGTAATTTATATGATTCTTAGATGAGGATGTATCGATGTGGTCTCATTTGTATATGATGCATTGTTGGATGGATGTAAAGATGAATCATTATTCTCTTATCATGGTTGATAAAGTGTACAAATGGATGAACTCCAAAGTGGTCCCCTTATTGTGAAAGACCTCATGGGAAGACGCTTTACAGATGAGTTATCCTAGAAGAATGGTTGGAGAATCCATTGTTGATTGTGGAATAATGAGATGAATATCAATGAAGTTGTTGGTGAAACTATCCTATATGGATAGTTCTTGTCATGCCATTTCTGGTGATATGTGGAATGTCACATAACTCCTCGTGGTTTGAGAGTTATGGCCTTACTAAGTTGGAAGACCCTCATATGTTGGGTTGAAGCTCCAAAAGGTCAAAGAAGTCAAAGAGATTGAAAAGAAGAAATTATTAGTTAAATGATAAAGTAAAGTGACAAAGTCAAGAATGATTATTTAAATAATAAAGTGAAGAGACAAAATCAAAGAAGACTATTTAAATGATAAAGTGAGGTGACAAAGTCAAGGAGGAATATTTAAATGATAAAGTAATGGAGAACTTTCTATTTATGGAAAGAGGTTAACCCTAAAATGAGGAAAACAAGTTAAGTGACCTAGAAGTGGGTTAAGTGACCTAGAAGATGAAGAGTATAAATAAGAGGCAAGGATCTCTTGTGAAATACACATTTTTTTTGGGAGCATCTCTTGTATATATTTTGTGTGTATTGTTTGAGCATGATTGAAGATCTTTTCTAAGAGAGAGAGGGTATGGAGGATCTCATGAATGCATCAAAGTTTCGACAATGTCTGAGATCATGATGGAAAAAGTCTCAGAGCTTCAGAAACCCTAGTTTCTAAGGTATACGCGAGTTGTAGTGGGCCAGAGAGCATACACGTGGGCTGTATGAAGACAGGGTGTGTACAGTGGATGAAGTGATTGAGATTGGTGTGTGAGATGATGACAGGCTCCTGAATATCATGGTAGGTTCCAGATTTGCAATACATGGGCTTAAATCTGCCACAGAGATTCTGGTATGGTAATATTTTTGTCTTGATGGATAGTCTTGTTTCTTGTGTGGTGAATGATTAAGGCATTCTTGATATGGCTCTTGTGGTAATGCTTTGTTGATGATATATTGTTGATATATGTTGTTGATATGCATTCACATTTAACTAGTTATAAATGATAGAAATGAGTAATGAGATAATGGTGATTGGTAACTAATGAGTTTTGTGTAAGAGGGAATTTTGGGACAAAAATATCTACACTGTTCACCCCCCCGCTTAGTTTAGTCGATGTGTCCAACAATTGGTATCATAGAGGGCCTTCACTATAAGCCTTAAAAAGCTTGGAGAATATCTATAGACACACAAATGGATGATGAAGTTCCAATACTTGATGAGGAAAACTATTCTACTTGGAGAATAGAGATGAGAGTACATTTCAAGGAAATGGGAGCGACTATTTGGAAGGCATCCATTGGTGGATCAGTTTCCTTGAAGAAGAAGTCAAAGTTTGCAGCTCAAAGGGAAGGAAAGAAGAATGATGCATTGGCTCTCAAGACCATTCTTAGTGGACTCTCAAGCCCTATCCAAGAGAGCATGGAACAATGAACTTCTACTAAGGATCTATGGCTAAAGCTAGAGGAGACATATCAAAACAAGAAAGAAGATGTTTGACACATACCCCACCTTAGCAGGGTCTGCTTGACCTCCCGGTCTTTGGATATTCCTATTCCCAAGCCGAAATGGCTTCTTGGTCCATGATGGAATCCTTCACACATATAACCGCAGGTCTCTTTTTATATTCTTCGCCCACGTGAACATGCACTAGATGCGAGCCCCAACTCTGCGTGACCACCAACGTGACCACATACTTAACCTCAAAAGGTGTGTCATGTTTCAGGACTTTTGTTGTGAGTCACTTCTACTCCTATGATTCCTAAAACCCCCGAAATAGGCTAACAACCCCTAGCTCCTTCCTTTAGTTCTTCATTGATGTGACCTCCATCTACGACCTGGGGCCCAACCTTCAAGTGCGTCAAGATATCGCGTGTTGCGACACGTGGGTTTGTGATGTGGCCCTCTCCCCTTCTCTCGAAATACAAACCCATGATGACCACTATGCCAGATCGACGATCTTTGTTTCCCGTGATCTAATGCTATAGATTCTTCCTTCTCTTGTCTGGATTTTGCGACTCGCGATTCTCAAAAAAATATTCCTCCACACTCTTCCAACTCCCAAAATGTCGATATTTCAGAGCACCAAATTGATGGTTCATGCTCCTCTGGGTCTAACGTCTACCCTTTATTCTGGGCTTGTGAGTGCTGAAATACACTCAGTCTTATATTCTCTATGGATCTACTGGATCCAACGTTCCATGGAAATTGATGTTTCTCCCTCCAAGAATTCCAACCATCCATTCAGGATCTCAATAGTTCCTTGCCAAATAACTTGGCATCTACCCTCTGGAGCTAGATTTCTGTGAGGTGAATTCGACCCTCATCCTTCCTATGAACTTTATTCGAGTCTCCATCCCTCTTGATATTGATTCTTGCTGCAAACTCTGGGATTCTAAGGAATCCTACGCTCACTCTTTGCGGCTTTCACAATAACCTCTGGTTATTCGACAACTCCAACTCTGTGCACTCCTTGCGACAAAATTCTTCAACCACTCACTTGGGTTGGAAAATTCTAAGACTTCGACCTGGCCTGCACACACCTTGCACGGCTCTGTGCTATACTTGCACTTTTGTTGGTATAAGAACAACTCTATCTCTCTCGATCTTTTCTAAGGTAAAACTCAGAATCTTGTCAATGCACTCCTTTCAGACCTTCTCTGCACTCCTTGCAGGAATTCTCAGGACGAGTAGAAATTGAAAATTATACTCTCCCTCTCACAGATGTCATACATTCAACATGAAATCATACACATAAAGCATTGAAACAAATGCATAACAGAGAATGTAAGAAAACTGTAAACATACCATTAAATAGATGCAACAATAATCATAACAACACCATGAAATTGGATTAAATCTTTCTTATATTAATTCAAGTGATTATGTACATGGTTTATATAGCAACAACTATTTTCTCAAACAACTTCTACAACCTATGTTCTTCTCTTCTCTCTTATTCTCTCTTGCTCTACAACTTCTACTCATACAATGATAATCATGCTACCATACATACGAGGGAGCTTTCTTGAGTTTTCCCTCCTACATCTCTAAGCTATCTTATCAAATTAAAGATTACTACCTACTTTACATTTATTACAATAAATGCCTACAACCGAGATATGAGAGAAGACACTCAAGATCTGCAACAATCCCCAAAGAATAAAAGAAAATGTATCTTTTTCAGATATTACATTTATGTCTCTTCTTTTGAAATTCAAAACATTTTCAAAATGTGCGTTGGTGTATATCTATCTCTCCTCCACTTGTGCTTGCTGACGATGCTCCTGCATCATACTCCTCTGGATGAAAAATTCATGGACTCCTTCCCATGAGATCCTACACCATCTGTCCATGTTTATGGATATCTTCTTCACTCTCCCAAGTGACATCCTCAATCAGGTGTCCCTTCCATTTTATCAGATATTCAAGATATGTCTTCCTCCGGGTCTTCTTGCCAACTCTCTGATCAATGATCTTTTCCATCTATGGATTTTCAACTACATGCATCTTCTTGAACCATTGAACTTCCTATTGATTCTCTTCTCCTCTCGCTTCATCTTCTCTGTAATGTTACATATCGACTATGTTGAATATGGGAGATATACCCACATCATCTGGAAATTCTATATCATAATCATTTGATTCAAATTTCTGTAAAATCTTACATGGCCCTATCTTTTTCATTTTCAACTTATTATATGTTCCCCTTAGGAACATTTATTTTCTGAGATGTGCCAAAACCATCCCCTACTTCGAATTGAAGCTCTCTCTTGTGCTAATCTGCTCTGTACTTGTATTCCTTCTTGGAACTACGCAACCGTTCTTTAATCTTACTGTGGAGCTCCTGCATCTCTACTGCAAAATCTTCCGCTCCAACACTCCTTAACTCACTCTACTCCAAGTATCTCAATTTAGATACTCCTCTTGGTTGCATTCCATATATTATATGGATTGGGATCTATCCTGTGCCTTGGTTAGGTGAGTCGTTATATGCAAATTCCACTTGTGACAAAATCTGATCCCAATGATTATGGTTTTCAATTACCAAACTTCTCAATAAGTCCCCCAAACTTTGATTTAATACCTCAGTTTGTCCATCCTTCTGAGGGTGATATGTTGAGATAAAAGATATATTTATCCCCATATTTTTCCATGGTGTCCTCTATAAATGACCAACAAATTTCTTGTCTCTGTCCGAAACAATACTCTTGGGTAAACCATGAAGTCGAACAACTTCTTCGAAAAATAGATTTGCAATGTGTGTTGCATCACTGGTTTTCTTACATGGAATCAAATGTGCCATTTTTGAGAATCTGCCAACTACCATGAATATGGAATCACAACCTCTCTATGTCCTCGACATTCCTAACACAAAATCCATGCTTACCACGTCCCACGACCTCTCTGGTATTGGCAATGGTTGATACAACCCTGTATTCTATCTTTTCCCCTTTGTGTTCTAGAAGATTCTACATTTGTTGACAAATTTCTTGACATCTGTCCTCATTCCCAGCCAATAATACAAATTTCTCAATTGTGCAAATGTTTTACAATGGCCGAAGTGTCCAGTCAATCCCCCACTATGCTTTTCCTTCAAAAGGTTTTCTCTCATAGAAATCTTTGGGATACACAACTGATTTCCTTTAAATAACAATCCATCATGAATCAATTATTCAATGCATTGGTTTATTTCATAAGCATCCTTGAAATCATAAGCATCCTTGAAATCATAATCTTCTCTGTACATTTCCTTAAGGCTATCAAAACCTAAGGTCTTCACTCGAAACTCCTGCAGAATCAAACAATTCTCGCTCAATTCATAAACAACCTTGTTAGCATTTCCATAAATGTGCTTTATAACAAAAGTAAAGTTCGGCATCAACTCAACCCATTTTGCATGTTTCTAGTTCAGTTTTTCTTGTCTGGTTATAAACTGTAAGGACTAGTTGTCTCTATACAAAATGAACTCTTTTGGAACTAGGTAGTGCCTCCATTTCTTCAACGCTTGTATGACTACATAAAATTATTTATCATACATGGAATATTTCATCTTGGTCTCATTCAAATTCTCACTAAAGTATGCAACTAGTATATTGTCTTGACTTAAGACTGCTCCAATCTCAAATCCTCTTGTGTCACATCTCACTTGGAATGTTTTACTAAAATCTGGCAGAACTAGAACTAGATGTCTAGTTATCTTCTCCATTAACAACTTGAAGCTTTTCTTCACTTCCTCTATCCAATGAAAAGATTTATGTCTTTTCTTGACTGTGTGCATCATTGGTGCACAAATTCCACTAAAATTTCTAATGAAATTCCTGTAAAAACTGGTTAGTCCATGGAATATTCTGACTTCAAAGATATTCATTAGCGACGACCATTCTTTGATTGCTTTTACCTTTTCACGATCCATTTTCAACTCATTCAAAGAGATCAAAAAACCAAAATAAATGAGGTTCGTCTTCATGAAATATGATTTGTTTAGATTTATCAACAACTTCTCTTGCTGCAACCTCCTCGTCACTAGAGTTAAATGTCTCAAATTTTCTTCCTTAGTCTTACTGAAGATCATTATATCATCAAGATACACAATTACAAACTTTCCAACGAAATATTTCAAGACTTCCTTCATTAATATCATAAAAGTACTTGGTGCATTCGTCAATCCAAATGGCATGAAAAGTCATTCATATAGTCCATCATTCATCTTGAATGATGTCTTCCATTCATCACCTTCCCTGATTCTAATCTGATGATATCATCTTTTTAAATCAATTTTTGAAGAAAAAAAATTCTCCACTCAAGCAATCCATCAAGTCATCCATCCTAGGTAAAGGAAATCTATACCTGATGATGATTTTATTTATAGCCCTCGAGTCTGTACACATCTTCCATCCACCATCTTTCTTCAGAATTAACATTGTTGGTACAACACATGGACTCAAGCTTTCTCTAATCAACCCTTTGTCCATCAAATCTTAGACTTGCTTCTTGACCTCTTCATTCTCTTGCAGCGTCAGTATGTACACTGATTTGTTTGGTAAACTTGCTCCTGTTATATGGTTGATGTGATGGATTGTACTTCTTATGGGTGGCAATGAGCAAGGTAAATCATCCACTACTATATCAGCAAAATTCTCCAGTAGTTCTTGAATCTCCTCAAGTAGATCATCTATTGAGGTACTGGTGAAGATGAATCTAGGTTTTCTCACCACAACAAATTGCATTTCTTCATCTTTATTGACTTCATCCAGAAGTTCCTTCCCACTGATGAGAGGTATAATGGTGCTTGCTTCTTCTTTCACCTTCTTGTCTTCAATTGGAAGCAACATATGTGTCCTACCATTCTTCTCCAAGGTATAGGTGTTCTTTCTTCCATCATGAATAACATTTTTGTCATATTTCCACAACCTCCCCAACAAAACCTGACAGACATCCATGGGAATAAAATCACATAATATCTCATCTCTGTATCCCCCTATCTTAAATTCAACTAAACATTGTTTAGTGACAGTTACCTGATGTTTGTTTTGCAACCATGAAACCTTGTATGGGCTCGGATGTGAAACTGTCTCCAATTCCAGTTTCTCCACTATCTCTGTGGATACTAGATTATCTGTTCTTTTGCTATCAACTGTCACCTTGCATACCCCATCCTTTGTCTTTCAATCAGTCCTAAACAAATTGTTCCTCTGTATTGTATTCTCCATCGCTTTATTTGGCTTCAAGAGAATTTTCCTCATCATTAAGGATATTCCACCTTCTACATCTTCTGATTCAACATTTTGCCTTTGTGCTTCTGAAATGTGATTTTCTCCTCCTCCATCTCTTTTTCTATCGGGACATTCCCAAGATTTGTGTCTGATATTTCCATAGACAAAACACTTTATTTCACCTCCTCTACCTCTTCCTCTTCTTCTTGCTCGAGAAAAAGTATTTCTATCGGCATACTTCCCTCCTTGTTAGATTCCTCCCCTTTCTGGGTGGTTATGTGGTTTCTTCTCTTCATCCTTGGGATTCTGTACTCTGTCTTGGGAAACTTCTTTGCCTCTACTCTGACTTCTACCTATTCCCCTTTGACCTTACTTTCGATCCAGTTTCACTTCTTCCTTTGAAGCAATCTGAAAAGAATCTTCTACATCCCTTATTGTCACCATCTTCATCTCATCCTGAATCTCATATCTCAGGCCATTCATGTAACTGGCAAATTTTTCATCATCACTCTCGTGATGACCAACTCTGATATTTAACCTATAAAACTCCTTAGTGTATTCCTTCACTGTCATCCCTTTTTTTCTCAAATTTATCATTCTTCGAAACAAATTGATTTGGTAATCTTTGGGTATGAATTTGGCTTTCATCTTGGCAACCATCATATTCCAGCTTTTGATTCTTTGTTTTCCATTGCAACGCCTATCATCTCGCAGTTCATCCCACCATAGTGTTGCATGCCCTTTCAGTCTAGTGATAGCGTGATTTACTTTCTTATCTTCCTCGACATCTTCATAATCGAAATATTTACCTAGAGCTCTAAACTAATCTAGTAACTCCTCAACGTCTAAATTACCTTCATACATAGGAATGCCAAATTTTGCTTTGGAACATATTCTAGAAATACCTTTAAATAGACATTCCTCTGAAGTATCTTCAGCTACAACTTATTCTTCGGCTCCAGCTTCATTCTCACTTTAGGCCTCACTGATCTCTCCTGTATCAGGTGTTCACCTATGTGTTGTCTCCATAGCATCCAATCAAGAAAAATTTTCTCTCATCTCCCTTTCCACGACTGGATCGAGCATAGCTCTCTCTTGACGTCTTTGGCGGCATTGTTTCAATATGTCCACGCAAAATTCAAATAACAACTGTCCTCTTTCTTCCCTCTACAGAAAGAAATAGTTGTATGCTCTGATACCACCTGACACAGACCCCCACCTTAGTAGGGTTTGCTTGACCTCCCAGTCTTTGGATCTTCCTATTCCTGAGCCAAAATGGCTTCTTGGTCCATGCTGGAACCCTTCACACATATAAACAAAGATCTCATTTTATCTACTCCTCCCATGTGAACATGCACTAGATGTGAGCCCCAACTCCACGTGACCATCGGCGAGACCACAGACTTAACCTCAAAAGGCACGTCACGTTTTGTGATTTCGAGATTTTCATTGCAAGTCACCCTGACTCCTCTGATTCCTGAAACCCCAAAATAGGATAACAATCCATATCTCCTTCCTTTAGTTCTTCACTGATGTAACCTCCAGCTGCAAACTAGGGCCAAACATTCGAGCGCTCTGGGATTTCGCATGTCGGGGGTTTGCGAGGTGGCCCTCTCCCATTATCCCGAAATACGAACCCACGATGACCGCTATGCCATATCGACGGTCTTCGTTTCCCATGATCCGATGCTCTAGATTCTTCCTTCTCTTGTTGGGATTTCATGAATCATGATTCCTGAAAACAACTTCCTCCACACTCTTCCAACTCCTGAAATGCCAATATTTCGGAGCACCAAATCGACAGCTCACACTCCTCTCGATCTGATGGCTACCATTTCTTATGGGATTGTGAGTGTTGAAAGACACTTGGTTTTATCCTCTCTAGGGATATACTAGATCCAACGGTCCATGTAAATCGGTGTTTCTCCCTCCAAGAATTCCAACCGTCCATTGAGGCTCTCAACAGTTCCTTGCCAAATAACTTGGTGTCCACCCTCTCGAGGTTGATTTCTTCGAGCTGACTTCAACCATCGTCCTTCCTATGAACTTTCTTCGAGTCTCCATCCCTCTTGAGCTTGATTCTTGCTACAAACTCTGGAATTCTAAGGAATCCTGTGCTCACTCTTTGTGGCTTTCAGAATAACCTATGGTTATTCAACAACTCAAACTCTACACACTCCTTGCGACAAAATTCTTCAACCACTCACTTGGGTTGGAAAAGTCTAAGACATCGACCTGGCCTGCGTACACCTTGCATGGCTCTGTGCTATACTTACACTTCTTGCATGGCTCTATGTTATACTTTCACTTCTTTTGGTATAAGAAAAACTCTATCACTCTCGAGCTTTTCTAAGGTAAAAGTCAAAATCTTGTCAACGCACTCCTTGTGGACCTTCTCTGCACTCCTTGTAAGAATTCTCAGTATGAGTAGAAATTTAAATGTATACTCTCCCTCTCACAGACTTCATACATTCAACATGAAATCATACACATAAATCATTTAACCAAATGCATAACAGATCATGCAAGCAAATTGTAAACATACCATTAAATAAATGCAATAGTAATCATAACAACACCATGAAATTGGATTAAAGCCTTATTATATTAATTCAAGTTCTTATGTACATGGTTTCTATAGAAACAACTATCTACTTAAACAACTTCTACAACCTTTGTTCTTATCTGCTCTCCTATTCTCTCTGGCTCTACAACTTCTACTCATTCAATGAGAATCATCCTACCATACATACAAGGGAGATTTCTTGAGTTTTCCCTCCTACAACTCTAAGCTATCTTATCAAATTAATTATTACTACCTACTTTACATTTATTACAATAAATGCCTACAACCAACAGATGAGAGAAAACGATCAAGATCTATGTTACAATCCCCAAACCATAAAAACAAATGTATCATTTTTAGATATTACATTTGTGTCTCTTCTTTTGAAATTCAAAACATTTTCAAAATGCGGGCTGGTGTATATCCATTTGTCCTCCACTTTCACTTGTTGGTGATGCTTCTGCATCAATGTTGAAGACCACTCCATCAAAATCATTAAAGGTAAAGAATCTCCAAAAACTCTTGAATGCATTATTTCTAAATGTGATCTTGAAAACATTTCAAATGAAGACAAAGAATCAACTGATGATGTTAGCACAAATGAAGATCTTGAATACATTTCAAATGAAATCAAAGAATCATGTGATGATGTTGGCAAAAATGAATATCTCGAAGGTATTTCAAATGAAGGTAAAGAATCTCCAAAGACTTTTGATTGCAATAATTCAAAATCTGATGATGTTGAATTTTTCTCTACAAGTGAAGAAGAAAATATAGAAATAGTTTGTGTAGAGTTTGAGGGTAGTTATCCCATGGAAAGAATAGAAGACCTATTAGAACTTCAAAATAAAGTTGAAGATGTTTTATACGAATGTAGAAATGACCATTATTATATAGACTATAGCTATCTTTCGGATAACACTAAGAAGTTTCTTAGGAGGAGTCAAAGGAACATATTGAAGTTAAAGGGAATGCTCAAAGAACAATAAGAGACTAATAACACTCAATTAGAAGAAAAGGAAGAAGAGATCACAAGACTAAATAATGAAAAATAATATATAAAGGTAGATGATGAGATTAACAAAAGTTTTCAAATTCTTGTCCATCTCAAGACCCAAATTGAAGAAACCAAAAGGGTAGAGGAAGTATTGAAGAATCAAATTAATGAAAAGGAAAAGTCATGTAATAAGTTAGAAGCTAAAGTTGTTGACCTTAGAAAGAAGGTAGAGAAGTCAAACAAATTCTTGAATAGCTCACACATCTTAAGTGAGATTTTGGAAAGTCAAATATCACCAAATGATAAATCCGGTCTTGGATACAAGAAAGAAGCTACACATGCTGAAGAAGACACCTCAAATAAGCATGTGGTAAGTCCCTCAAAGGATGAAGAAAATGTTGCAAATTATCCATCTACACAAGGCAAAGAAAATTTCCAAAGAACAAAGAAAGGAAGACATCAAGAAGCTATCTTCGGGACACCAAAGCAAAGGTATGGAAGTATTTTTCATGGGCATTGATGTAATGAATGTGGTAACAAAGATTTTGAATGTAGATATTATGAAAGGAGATATAATGGAATATTTTATAATACCACAAGATGTTGGAGATGTGATCAAGTAGGACACATTGTTGTTCACTGTCACAACATGAGATGTTGCAGTTGTAGTGGATTTGGCCAGAAATCCCAGGATTGTTGGAACACAAGAAGAAAGTCCATGATGAGGACTTCATATAGCATGGGTAGAAGAAGGAATGAAGTAAGAAAGGGATACATATTTGAAAATATGGAGTCCCAGAGCTCAAGTTATGAGAAGCAGGGACACCTTCAAAAGTGGGTGAAGAAGACTGAGCAACCAGAACATAATGAAAACCTAAAAGAAAGCTCAAGTATGTCATCTATTGAGGTACACGTGGATGACAGTGGTAATAGTCACGTACATACATAGGCTGACCTTGAATAAGTCGCATACATACACGAGTTGTTGTGCAGTAGGTGCGTATATGTGGTAAAGCCTTGGGAAAAGGGAAATGCACATGGGTTCCATCTTGATGTGATGGTATAACTCTGTGTTGCAGGATCTGACATGGTTGTTGCAGGTTCTGACACTGTTTGCTACAGGTTTTCATGATTCTGTATTGGATTATGTAAAGTGATGATAAAAAATAATGAAAGGCCATCTTGGATGCATGGCACTAACCCATGAGTATGGATTAAGGAATTTTCTGTTGAATAACAATGATGGTTATAGCAGTGAAGTTATGACACCTTGGTTATGTGATATATCTTGATGATGCTAGCTCGATATGTCATTGATGTATTGAAGCATACTACTAGTACATGTGTTGTTGGATGCTTAGAATTTGCTGTAATGAATGGAGGATTGATGATGATCTGTTGGTATACATGGTTGGTACATATTTTCAGTTTCATTATCTTAAGATGTATTGTTGGAAGCTTACTTGTTGAAAACTTGATGCATGCATTTTTCATATGGATGGGATATATATTTGGACATGTAGTTGGTGAGTTGATGAGGTGATCATGTTGTACATCATTAATGATCTATATTTGATGCATGATTGGTATATTTCTAGTACATTGGTAGAGGCACCTACTAGCAGCTTGATTGACACATATTTTATTGAGGATTTGGCATACATGTATGAGGATTCATCATGTTGTGGTATTGGTGCATGGTTGATGTACTTGCTTGGTACAAGTGGTGATACATTTTGATGTAAATTTTTGCTACACTCATAGAAGGCATATGATTGATGATAGTACACCATTGGTATTACTTGATTAGCACAACAATTGGTATTTGTTTGAGATACATGCTTATGACACTTGGAGGCATATTGGTAGATGCCCATTGTTTATCATATTGGTACATGCACATGGTTTTCATGGTTGGCATATTGGTAGATGGACATGGTTGGCATATTGGTAGATACACATGTTGGCATATGGTTGATACATTCCATTGATGAGATCTTATGGCACATTGTAGGGTATTGATGTACATGGTTGTTGTACATGGGTGTTGTGCATTATGGGAACACAATTGGTACATGATGTACTTGGGGTGATGTTATACTCATGATTCTCTATTTTATTGTTGACATATATTTTGTTTTATGATGGTTGGTATGGCATGAGTTTGATGCATAAACAGGTCCAAGGATCGTCATATGGTAGCATATTGTTCATCTTGCAGACAATATAGGGGGAGACATACCCATAGGGGGAGTCATTCTTCTTCCCATGGTTCTAGGAGGCGAAAAGAGCCATATACTTGAATAAAGAGAACAGAGGCATAGTTCCAGGGGGAACAATGGTCACAAGGTGAGTATGAGCGATGTATCTTCAGCATTACATTAGAGCTATATCCCTTGTTAAAAAGGGGAGAGATTATTCAAACAAATATAAAAGGAATTCATACAGGGGGAGCAACCCCAAGGAGCGTTCAGAAAGGGGGAGCATCCCCAAGGGGAGAATGGCCCTTTTACATTGATGTCAAAGGGGGAGAGATAGTCACATTGACGTGATTGATAATTATTGGTGGGGAGAGATAGTCACATTGATATGTTTGATGACTATTGATGTATACCATGCCTTGTCTACATGTTGACATCAGTGATTGGTACTGACATCAATGTTGGTATTGCCATAAATGCCAAAGGGGGATATTGATTGATTAGGTTGTCATTGATGCCAAAGGTTTGATTAATTGATGTCAAGGATCGATGTCAAGTGATTGATTGATGTCAAGTGATTGATTAATGCCAAAGGATTGATTGATTTATGATTGGTGTAATATGTATTATCCTTGATGAGAATGGATAGTTGTATCATAGTCATATGATGTCATTGATATGATGCTTAGATGAAGATGGATCGATGTGGTATCATTTGTATATGATGCAATGTTGGATGGATGTAAAGATGAATCATTAGTGTCTTATCATGGTTGATAAAGTGTACAAATGGATGAACTCCAAAGTGGTCCCCTTATGGTGAAAGCCCTCACGGGAAGACTCTTTACAGATGAGTTATCCTAGAAGAATAGTTGGAGAACCCATGGTTGATTATGGAATAATGAGATGAAGATCAATGAAGTTGTTGGTGAAACTATCCTAGATGCATAGTGATTGTCATGCCATTTCCAGTGATATGTGGAATGTCACATAAATCCTCATGGTTTGAGAGTTATGGCCTTACAAAGTTGGAAGACCCTCATATGTTGGCTTGAAGCCCCAAAAGGTCAAAGAAGTCAAAGATATTGCAAAGAATAAAGTATTATTTAAATGATAAAATAAAGTGACAAAATCAAGAAGGATTATTTAAATAATAAAGTGAAGAGACAAAATCAAAGAATATTATTTAAATGATAAAGTGAGGTGACAAAAGCAAGGAGGAATATTTAAATGATAAAGTAATGAATAAATTTCTATTTATGGAAAGTGGTTAACCCTAAAATGAGGAAAACATGTTAAGTGACCTAGAAGTGGGTTAAGTGACCTAGAAGATGAAGAGTATAAATAAGAGGCAAGGATCTCTTGTGAAATACACTCTTTTTTTTGCAGCATCTCTTGTATATATTTTGTGTGTATCTCTTGAACATGATTGAAGATCTATTCTGAGAGAGAGAGGGTATGGAGGATCTCATGAACGCATCAAAATTTGAACAATGTTTGAGATCATGATGACAAAATTCTCAGAGCTTCAGAAACCCTAGTTTTTGAGGTATACGTGGGTTATAGTGGGCCAGGGAGCATACATGCAGGTTGTATGAAGACAAGGTGCGTACAATGGATGAAGTGATGTAGATTGGTGTGTGAGTTGATGACAAGATCCTGAAGACCGAGGCAGGTTCCAAATCTACATTATATGGGCTCAGATCTACCATAGATATTCTGGTATGGTTATATTATTGTCTTGATGGATACTCTTGTTTGTTGTGTAGTGAATGCTTAAGGCATTCTTGATATGGCTCTTGTGGTAATGATATGCTGATGATATATTCCTGATATATGTTGTTGATATGTGTTCACATTTAACTAGTTATAAATGACAAAAATGAGTAATGAGTTAATGGTGATTTCTAACTAATGAGTTCTGTTTAAGAGGGATTTTTTTGGAAAAAGAGCCCTACACTGTTCACACCCCCCTCTCAGTGTAGTTAGTGTGTCCAACATAATTTTCCCTATTAAGTACTCTGTATCGGTTTCTAATTTGGTTCTCGTCCGGAAAGCAACAGGTCAAATCAGATTATGCATTGATTTTTGTGCATTGGAAAGGGCCAACGTTAAAGACCATTTTCCTGTCCCTAATATGGAAATGATTTTCACGGATGATGTACTTACTTGACGATTTTTCTGGTTATAATGAAATCAAGGTGAAAAGGGAAGATATATTTAAAACCACTTTTATTACTCATTGGGGCACTTTTTCTTAGGAACATATGCCTTTTGGATTATCTAATGTAGGTGTCTCTTTTCAAAGAGATATGCAAATATATTTTGACAATTTGATCGGTAAAATTATTCAGATTTATCTTGATGACTTAACTTTGTATTCTAAAAACCGATCAGATAATTTCAATCATCTTAGAAAGATTCTCATGTGATGCAAAAAATTTGGCATTTCTTTAAATCCTTCTAAGTCTATTTTCGGAGTTACCAAGGGAAAGCTCCTTGGACACATTGTCTCAGATTTAGGAATAAGAATTGATCCCAAAATGATTACTGCTATCCTAAATCTTCCTGCTCCTACTTCCAAAAGGGAGGTTCAAGCTTTTATGGGTGTTGTTAACTTCGCCCATATGTTTGTTCCTGATTTTGTTGTAATGTTAAAGCTAATTCACAATCTCCTTAAGAAAGATCGTTCATTTTCTTGGACAAATGATGTTGAAAATTATTTTGTAGGGATCAAGAAAGAAATCAATTCTGCACTAGTTTTAGCGAAGATGAATTTTGAGAAATAATTTATGATATATACTAATGCCACAGAGGAGGCAATTTTTGATATCCTCCTTCAATCTGATGACCAAGGTAATGAAAAACCAGTGGCTTACATGAGTCAAAGATTGTCTGATGATGATTTTAAATATTCTTTTATTGAAAACCATGCTTTCACTCTTGTTAAATCTGTTGAAACGTTTCGCCACTTCATCTTAAGTAAGCATACACTGGTAAAATTCCCTTTAATTGTTGTTAAATTTTTACTCTCACAGACTTATCTTTTAGGAAATATTGCACATTGGCTTGCCAAGATTTAGGAGAATGATATAACCATCATGACTTCTAAAACTATCAAGGGACATGACTTAGCCCTCCACTTAGCTTAGAATGATGAAATGAGTGAAGAAATTGATGAACAAGATAGTGCTCTACCAACATTGTTTTACTTTGACAATCAAATCCTTCCAGTGTCTGAACGTCCTTGGTATAAAGATTTGGTTTACTACTTGAAAAATCAAAGATGTCCAGATAACTTAGACACTCATCAAAGAAGAATGCTCCGCCTTGAATATTCTAGATACATCATTATAGGAGGCTTCTTGTTTAGAATATATGTCGATGGTATGTTACTTTGTTGTGTGAACAATGAGGAAGCACAAAAATTATTGTAAGAAACTCATGGTTTTTAGAATTCTGTTATTCATATAGGAAGTCACGTTTCTGCTAAAACCACTTCTTTTAAGATTATCAGGAAATGGTACTATTGGACTTCAATATTTCATGATTCTTATTTTTTTTCGAGATCTTGTGACGAGTGCCAAAAAATTGCTAGGAAAGAATGTCTTTCTGCTATTCCTTTGCAACCTGTCCTCCATGACTTTCCTTTTTTAAAATTGGTTTTGGAATTTATTGGTCCTATTAATCCTCCATCTTCAGCAAGGAAAGTATTTATCTTGACAACCACAAACTATTTTACAAAATGGACTAAAGATGTCCTGGTTAAACATTTGTTGGATGAGCAGATGATTTGTTTTATTGAAACTAATATTTTTTCCAGATTTGGACTTCATTTGGAAATTATTACAGATAATGGTCCCGCCTTTATTTCTTCTAAGCTGACCTAATTTTTAGCTAAGTTGGGGGTTAAACATTTTACCTCATCATCTTATTATTCCCAAGGTAATGGACAAGTCGAGTCTACCAACAAGAATCTGGTAAGAATTATCAAGAGGCTCATTGAATATAATCCTCATCAATGGCACACTCTCCTCACTTACGCCCTTTGGGCAGATCGCACTACCACCAAGGTGAGCACTAGTTCCACTCCTTTTAAATTTTTTATGGTCAAGAAGCCATTCTTCCTATAGAGCGGGAACTTTCCTCTCTAATGTTAATGCTACAGGTCAAAGAATGAAATTGTTCTAATGTTTCTAAAATAATGAATGCACTTTTGTCTTTAGAGGAGAAAAGGACGTTTGCCTTGGATAATATAAAGAGAAGACAACAGACAATTAAAGGATATTTCAACAAAATTGTCAAGGCTGTCAAATTTAAAGTCAATGAGAAGGTACTATTGTGGGATTCAACTCATGCTGATAGAGGAAGGCATTCAAAGTTCCAAAAATTATGGCTGGGTCCTTTTAAAATCGCTTTTGTCCTGGGTGCAAATTCTTACATTCTAAAGGACTTACAAGAGAGATTGTTTTCCTAAAACACTAACGATTCCCACTTAAAACACTACGTGGAACCAACTTTAAAGTTTTAACTCAGTATGGAATGTTTTTTGTATAATAGTTTGTTTTTTGCTTCGATTCTACATTTCTGTGGTTACATTTCTGTTATTTTATTTTGTTTTTTTTTCAATATTTCTTTTTTCATTTCTGCTGACATTTATTGCTATTTGTTTCTATTTGACTTCATTTTTTGTCAAAATAAAATGTGGGATAATTTTTTCCATAGCGACGCTATTCTGCAAAGTATTGTTAATCAATAACAATCAAGTTACAATGTTGTCATGATGTTCACCTTGGAAGCATCAGTGAAATTTTCATCTTCTTCAATTGTTGTTTTATAATATAGTTGGTTTTATCCCTCTTCTGCTTTCATTTTCTTCTATCCATATCAAGATCCAAAAGAACATATCCGGAATTTTTTCTCCTTGAAGTATAGAGCACCTTAAAATAATTAATTGAATGATTATGCATACAAGGATAAACCCCCTCATACTTAACACTTTCCATGAGTTATTCCCAAATTCCCAGTCAATTTTCCCTTAAATTTGCTCACTTCCCCCTGTGGCATAATCATTTTTAAGTATATCTTCTTGATCTAATGTTAGTGGTCTATGAAACTAGACATTCTGAATTCTTAATCTATTGAAAACAGATTTCCCTATGGAGTCCCTAGTTTGTTGGCGATTAAAATTGCAACGACGAATTCCGCCCACAAAGGATTGCTAAAGAGCTATTATTTAGTTATGATAATAATATAATACTAGTAGGTGGGACCCCCTTGTAGTCTAGAGGGGCAAGGATAGACATATTGCACATATTTTGTTGATGTTATGATGTTGCCTACACAGTCCTACATTTTTTATGATGTGATATTGGTTTCATTTGGCATGATAATGAGTGGTTAATGCATTATTGTTGAATGTTGTTGGTAATCACTTGCGACACAAAACATTTTCCATGGGCATGAGGATCATGTTGTTTACAGGTGCCATGTTATAACCTTGTTACTAAATCGTATATTTATTACTTATCCACATATATGAAAGGGATAATTAAATGGGAGCTTGATCAAAACAATGAAAAAAACTATGAAAAGGTTCTAGAGTTATTAAAAAAGGAAAGGAAATATGTATTAATCCTAAAACCATGATAAAAGACTACATTGTAATCTACCCCAAATTTATCAATTAAAAAAAAATTGTTAGGTGCATTAAACGCCTTGACCCTTCACTGTTTGTTCCACATAATTTTATTGTCGTCTCATAGAAAAATAATGTTAGCATTTCTCACTGCATCTATTTATAGATTACAATATATATATCTACCAAAACAATGATATGATTCTTATCTTTATACATATATATACATTGTTACCAAAGGACCCAACATATAACTAAAATCAACACATTTCCACTTTGTACCCATTGTGAAACTTAACACTTACCCATATATAACCCATATATATATGGCGCCCTTAGTATGTGCCATTATGGATATGTATAAATATTGTTGGATTTAAAATATGACATAACATTTAATCATTATATATATATATATATATATATATATATATATATATATATATATATATATATCATACCCATATGTCTATAGGTATAGCAAGCCTTAAGAATTAATTTCATATTAGTACTATTTTTAAAAATCATATTGGCTTAACATGATAGTTACTACATGAAACCCTTATCAAAGTCAAACATATATAGAATACAAATCTTACCTTAGTTACATCGAAAGGCGTACACCTATTGATAATGGGCACAATTAATGATATTTTAACCTTATTTAACCTTAAACCCTAATCTGATGGCTATGCATTGAAGATGCTGGCATATTCTTAGTCGTCCTCCAAAATCAATGGGTTAGATTTATTGTTCATAACTTTCTTGCATTTATCAAGGCATCCATTAACATGTTTACTTTTTAACATTTACTTAATCACATTAAAAAATTATTGTAAGGATATATAATTGACACGTTTAAATGATTAAGTAGGATTAAACAGTACAACAAAATGTTTCATATTACCACAGACATTTTATATTGGGGGCACACATTCTCAGCCGATACCTTTCGGCATTCTCAGCCACGAGTTAGAGGCTGTGCTAGTTATATACTTATTATAAACAGATGTTGTGATTCATTAGCATTGTTTTAACATGATATCCAACCAGATGTAATACAAACCATAGCATATTGAACTAGTTACTCAACGCACAAGAGATCTCGTTATGGAGGGTGGTTACAAGGATTTTTCTCCCAACGAAAACGTGACAGGTCATATACTTTAACGCATATGTTCTATGTACTTACACCATGAATAACCCAATATAGAATAATGCGAAACCCTAAATGACTTAGTGACATATCATGGTTTTGAATGCGTTTGGTAGCCGTGTTAATGGCGGGGTGTTTTTTTGTCTGTAACGAATTTATCACTGACTGTTACAGTTAAGGGAAGCTTGCATCCTACTGATGCTTAGGCAGTCGTGCCCAATGTGAGCTTTCCATAATGGAGTAGGCTAACTCGGGAGCAATCTTCCCTCCCGAGTAGCTTTACGACAGTGGTTTTCCAGTGAGGCGAGTATGGTCGTACAACACGTGTTCCCATATGCTACATTCGCACTTTCATGCATCCATCCAACTACCATGCATCCATGCTCCAACTCTCCGACTCTGACCGATCCTCCCGTGGCTGACGGTGTAACACAAAACAGGGTGAACAGTAAACGCCGTGAGAAGCCATTTCGAATTCTGTGAACGCCCCTCCGCGCCCATTTTCAAATTTGAATTTCAAATTTGAAATGAGTGGAATGGACGCGCTATACATTATTCCCTCCATGCCCCATTTTTTAATTTGAAATGCGCTGGGATTTTTCCCCTGGGACGAATGCTCTCAGAACGCCAGACAGAGCTCAGCGATCTCCTGCAGGATCTCTGCAATCCACAAGAGGCGGACATTTTGTTTGTGAACCTGCTGGAGTC
>ML782796.1:419098-460953 GCA_009831015.1 Picea engelmannii
CTCTGTCTGGCGTTCTGAGAGCATTCGTCCCAGGGGAAAAATCCCAGCTCATTTCAAATTAAAAAATGGGGCGTGGAGGGAATAATGTATAGCGCGTCCATTCAATTCATTTCAAATTTGAAATTCAAATTTGAAAAAGGGCGTGGAGGGAATAATGTATAGCGCGTCCATTCAATTCATTTCAAATTTGAAATTCAAATTTGAAAAAGGGCGCCGAGGGGCGTTCACAGAATTCGAAATGGCTTCTCACGGCGTTTACTGTTCACCCTGTTTTGTGTTACACCGTCAGCCACGGGAGGATCGGTCAGAGTCGGAAAGTTGAAGCATGGATGCATGGTAGTTGGATGGATGCATGGAAGTGCGAATGTAGCATATGGGAACACGTGCTGTACGACCATGCTCGCCTTATCGGAAAGCCACTGCCGTAAAGCTACTCGGGAGGGAAGATTGCTCCCGAGTTAGCCTACTCCTTCCATAATTGGTTATTCACATGGATACAGATCTGTGCATCCCTGCCACCATTACTCCTCATTGATGGTGCGTCTGAGGTTACTCCATTTTCTCGTTTCCCTTTGGTTTCAAGAAAAATATTTTTTCTGTATGGTTGGGCTCCGTGCATACCCTGTGGTTTCCTTCTTTGTGTAAGACTGGTATTTGCAACTGATCTCGAACCTAGCAACGGATATGGAGGTGAACTCTAGTTGATGTTCTTCTCTGCGCAGGTAATGTCTGCACTTATTTCTTCATGTTACTCTAATTCTCATGGATAAATAAAATATGCTTGAAGGTTAAAAATAAATAGAATCTCGCCTTCATGGGTGGTTTCTCCCTACGGTTTCCCATGGTCTGAGCTATATTTCTAGATTATTCTTCTGTGTTCCTTTGTATTTTCTTACTTTTACTATGGGGCATTGTTTAACCCTTATTACTTCTGCTTGTATTTATATATTTACTCTCTGTGGATGTCTCGATATATAAGAATTATGCGAAATGCTAACCCTCTAACCATTAGAAACTCTATCCCGACAGTTATTTTGCATTTTGTGCATATTCGAAGGACAATTTTAAAGGTCACCCGCTGCAATACTGCCCTGTGGCATTTGGGGTTTTTAATTCCATACAAATAAATATATAAGACCATTGGTTATACCCTTCATGAGACTCGTAACTTTCGTTCTTGTAGTTTTTATTTCCTACTTTGTGGGGTTTGTTAATGGTGAGGCAAACATCCCTTCTATGGTTAAATCGTCTTGCATATTCTGTGTGCCGGGTATAGTTATATGACCATACCATACATCGGCCTCTAAAGCATTAATTTTGATGTTATGGATGCGACTTAGATTACATATATAAATCTTAACTCCGAACCCTCTGTTCGTAAATATCTCTGTGGTTAAATTGTTAAGTAATATTGATACCAATTTACATAGAGAGGTGCGGTAGAGAACTCTCTCATGCTCTATCTTAATTCCTTTAATTTGTAATTGTTTTACTTTGAATTTTACAATGTGCATGCTCAAAAATTCATTCTTTGTGTAGGCAAAAGGTTACTGGCCATATGAAAAATTTCTAACTAAACCTGTAAGGTTTCGTCTTAAACCTTTGCATCCCATGTTCTTACACAATAGTGTAAAATCCTAACCTATGCTCTGTATAGATATACCAAGCGTCGTAATATTCGTTTTCTGTGGGAATTATCGTTTAAAACCCGGGTAGGCAGAGGCATCACCTTACCCTTTGTGGGGTTGCGCAACTATGTTTTTATATAATTATTAAGCACTGTGCAACATGTAGTTCGTATAATTTACCATATGACTCATAATTTGTATAATTTCTTTATTTTTGTCATAGTTATACTCTTGCATATTTTAAATCCTTTTTATTATAATTGTATCTTTCCTTCTGTACTTTATAAAATACATTGAACTCAGATTTCATCAATTAATGGTGGGGCCCTGGTTTGTTTTTGCAAGGGTAACCATCAGCTGGATTAAGAATCCACCCTCCCCCTTTGGTCGTGGGCGGATCATCGCACCAATTCCAGTGGTGTCTGGGTCCTTTACCAAGTTCGAGATAAGTACTATTTCATCTTGGTTAGTTAAGCAATTTTTGTTCAATCATTTTCTTTAAGGATAGTATAGTTTGGTAAACCCTACACCTTTTATCTCTGTAGGTTTAATCGGTACGAAAGAAAACAGGTCAAGGAGGGATGCCTTGCTCAAGAAATGTATTCAAGTTATGATCTAGGTGTTTTATACAAAACTTCTGAGGTTCTGTCTACTAGTGGTACATGGGTCCTTACCCTAGGGTACTCCACCGTAATAAATTTTGAACCAGGGTTTCCTGGCTGTATAGATCATTTGTGATTTATTCTTAATTGAACATACAGGTTACTGAAACCATTTGAACAAGTTTCAAGTATTGTAATAGCTACCGTAGCATGTATTTGTAGCCCATTGAAAATCATTGTTTACAGACCCGATGTAATATAAATATGGATTGTTTAAATATCATATTTGTTCTTTTATAGCCCTTGTACGATTTGAACAATGGTAGTTCCTTATACACTCATGCAAATCAAGGATCGATAGGATTTTTATTTATATGAGGTAATATATATATATATATATATATATATATATATACAACTCCATGCATATATACCTTTCTCTCTCTCTATATATATATAACCCATAGAAAGAAGCTACCCATTTCTAACATTTCCTTTGCATGAAATACATAGGTATATCTACACAGTTATGCATAGGATTTATAATTCACATTTAATCACAATAGAAGTATTGAATATATAGATCCTTTCCTTTTGTATGAGTATCTATATGTATATATCCAGTCCAAATTTTATGTATATACTAACATCACATGATTTCATCATTCTTCTAACAATGGAAATCAACATAATATTATACATTCATTCAATCATTTATATATTCACTAATATCACATAAACCCATCACACCTCTAAAAGTTTGTAATCAACGTAATATTAACTAGAATACGAGTAATGGTGTTGATCTGAAAATTGATGTTGGGACACAAATGGAGCAGCCATGTTCCACCCAACCGTAGAATAGAACAACCAAGTTACTTAATTCGATCACCCCCTAGCATGACCATGAGTCCATAAGGGAGAATTGAAATGATCCTCCGTTGCTACAATCCTCTTTTACAGATCCCAAATTCCCTTTCCTCACACTAAACAATGTTCATAACAGCAAGTAGTACTCTTTCTCCAACATACTAAGCAACGACCTACCTCCTCCATATGTTGTATATCTTGTGCATCTTGTGCCTAGGTATTTCCTTCCATCCTTGGTAATTTTTGAAACTTTACAAATCCCTGATTTTCAGGGGTTGTTAGTGGTCAAATTCCTCATTTTTCACTTGTAAAAATCAGCCCCGAGGAAACTCAAATCTGTTCCCCACTCATCGAGTCATGGTCAATTTTTTTCAACCCGGTTGTTCCATTTGTCTTCCAGCATTTAATATATAAAAATGTTTTTCTTTTACATGTGTCACAATCAAAGAGTTAGTTGGGAAAATCAAATACTTTCCCAACATTCATAATTACAATAATCAAATTCCAAATTCTGATTTGTCAAAAATGGCAAATAATTTCCAAATATGAATTTTCCAAAAAGGGAAATTTATTCCTAGGTATGTATAGACTTTAATAATTAATTATTTTGGGGGATATTACATCCTCTCCCCCTTAAGTACAACACTGTACTTAGTGTTCATTCCTCTCTCGGAAAAGGGTTGGATAAGATTTTTGCAAATCTTCCTCCAATTCCCAAGTGGCCTCTTGAGGACTAAAGTGATTCCATTGCACTTTTACCTCGGTGATGGATCTATCCCGTAGTACTATTTATTTTATGTCCAGAATGTGTAGAGGTTTCTCTTGGAACTCGCCTTCTGGTTCCACCTACACCATGTTCCAATCAATCATGTGACTAGGATCATGAATATACATTTTCAATAATGAAACATGAAAAACATTATGAACTTTTAAATTTGCCAGAAATGCGAGTTGATATGCCACGGGTCCAATTCGAGCTAAGATCTTGAAGAGGCCACAAAACCTGGGCGCCAAATTTTAACAGTTTCTTAGCTTTAGAGAGCTTCTCCTTGCTTTGAATTTCATGTATACATGGTCCCCAACTTGAAATTCCTGGTGTCTCCTTTTTAAATCTGCGTAGATTTTTTATCTGTCTTGTGCCTCTTTTAAATTTTGTTTTACCTTTCTTACCGTTTTCTCCATTTCATCGAGCATTTCTAGTCCCATCATAATTCTTTCAACTGGGTTATCTCAGCTAATTGGAGTTGTACATTTTCTGTTGTACAACAATTCAAAGGGACTCATCTTAGTTGACGTCTGGTAGCCATTATTATATGCAAATTCCACTAAGTGTAGTTCCTCCCACTTAGTTGGTTTCGTTCTTACATACATTCGTAACATGTCCTCCACAATTTTATTCGTTCATTCAGTTTGCCCATTTGTTCATGGATGGTAGCTTGTGATGAAATTCAGGTTAGTATCCAACCTTGCAAACAATTCTTAACAAAATGTTGACATAAACTTGACATCTCTATCTGAAATCGCCATTTTTGGAATTCCATGCAATCTAAATATTGTCTTCATAAATATTTCTACGATATTAATTGTTTATAAGTAGATTTCATAGGTATAAAATGTGCATACTTTCTAATTTTATCAATCACTGCCATAATCGAATCATTTTTCTTTTGAGTTTTAGGGAAACCTATGATGAAGTCCAATGAGATAATCTCCCACTTACATTCTAGTATAGTCAGAGGCTGTAGCAGGTCAACTGGATGCTAATGTTCAACCTTCACGTGTTGACAATCTAGGCATTTAGATAAGTATTCATCTATCTCACCTTTCATGTTAGGCCAATAAAACAATTTTTTCAAAGATGTTACAATTTTCTGGTATCCCGGATGACCAGAATATGGATTTTTGTGTACTTCATCCAAAATTGTTAACTTTAATTCAACAAAATCTGGTATGTACAACCTGCTTTTGAACCTTAGCAGTCCATTTTTATCCAAACTCATTGTTTTTCAATACTCCGGCGGGTTTACCTAGTCATACCACAGGCCGATACCCCCTGCCAGCAGACCTGTTCAGTATCCTGACGGGTTAGCCTCTTAAACCCTCAGAGACTGGACCTCCATCCTTTAAGATTTGAGTATAAGATTGCTTATGCAAGAAGATGGGGGAACAACTCTGAAAACAACTTTTTTTTTTTTTTTCAATTGGGATGGTATTTATGTTAGAGGATGATTTTTCCGTTATATTACTTAGTTATTGTCCCGATGTAAGGGGTACTTAAGAAGACGTGTCCTATCTAAAGATATGATATAATAAAGCTATTTAGTGTGTAGTGGATGGTACCATTGAGAAAGAACAAAAAAGTATCTCTAGGCTCAACTTACTTTCTTCCTTTGTAGTTATTGTGATGTTTCCATGACTAACCGCTAATTAGACCTCCTTGTTACTCTTTGATAAAGACACTTGAATCACTTACTCAAGTCTCTTGGAAAAACTATATGAGAGACCTCTAGGATTTATAGTTATGGTGTCACTTCCTTATATAGTGGTGAAGAGTTTCAAGAGAAACTACTTTTTAAAATGCCTTAAGAACAAGAAGATGAAAATTTTTGCAAAAACATGGTTAACTACAACAAGTCATTATTCATTTGATGCTTAGCAGACAACAAGGTTCAAGTATAGCAATGTTTCGAAGTCGAATCCTTCGTTTATATTTCCTTGAAACTCTCTACTCCCAGTGAAATAAATACCTACAGAAGTCTCTAGAAAAAAAACACTCTCTAGAATATCAAAGACTAATGAGATCAAGTCACTGGAACATGTATCTCATAGCTATTTTATTAAAATAAAATGTAAAATGAGGTTGCATTGGACTCTAAGCTAAACTAAAAACATGCAACTTTTATTTACTATCCTACCCTACCTAAAAAGAAAGGGAAAATCTTTATTCAAGTGTAAGAACTCTTCCAATGTAACCATGTGCGGAGAAAGATAAGAAACATACTCATATCCATGTATGAAAAAGTTACCATAGTGATTACCTGGATATGAAGAACCAACCAACCTACTTGTTTGGGCATCAGAAGGTGTTGAACAAGAAAATAGTATTGTGGCCTGATGACCTCTTGAAACCAAATTTCAATGTAATCTTGATGTTCATCAACAGTAATTTCTATGCTCTCCTTCATCATATTGTGCATATCTTTTTCTTCTGGATGTTTGATTTCTGAAGTGCATAAAGGATCTACTGAGATGGATGTTGAGAACTCCTCAATCTTAGGTCTTAATGATTTCTCTCCACTGGATGTAATCCATAATGTTTCAGCTTCCTTCGCATTTTGGCAAGGAAAATCATTTTGTATCTCATAGGACCTTGATTCTTTTAATATTTCCAGAGAGGTAGATAAGTTCTTGACTATTGTCAAGATGTGTTCTTCCTAAAAAGAAGAGATCCAACTGTTGCTAGGATTTGAGAGAGTTCTTCCAAACTAATGGTCACCTTCGAATTCATCTTGTCATTTGATAAAACTTGGTTCACACAAAGATGATGTCCAAAAAGTTAGGATCTCCTGATGGTGGTAAGAAAACAAAGGTTGTATTGTTTAGTTCTGCAGAAGGCTTGAGTAGTCTTGCGTCCTGTCCCACTATTACTCATGCTTCAATTTCTTGTTCTATAGTGCTCCTTGTTTTAGTCTCTTTAGAGATTGCTTTAGCTCTTTGGGTTGAGCTAACTCCTATTTTTTGGTATCAGTATGCAGAGCTTATAAGTGGAACGTTCCTTCCAAAGAGATCAGAAGGAGCCTTAGTTGATAGGTCTAAATTTGATTTAATGTATCTACCTTGTGGGTCTCTAGGCCTATTCATGAAAGAAAGTAAAAAAAAATGAGAAAAGCTACCATCTGGTTTCTAGGTCTATTTCATGAAAGTAAACAAAAACAAAAACAAAAACTACCATTGGGTTTGGGGGAACCTGGTATAGCAGATGCACAGGTTATTACCTCTCATCTTAAATCTCTCCCACCACCAAAATAATGTTAAGGTCTAAGGATGATCTATTTCCTAACTACTTCTTACCTTAAGACAACTCCCCAGCAACGACGCCAAAAATGATGGGTTTATATATGCACTAAAAACATAGTAAAAACCCTCAATTAAATTGTCAACTTGGGGTAAGGAAACTTAGAGTTGTAGAAAAATATATGTCAAAGGTAGAAGGGTTGGTAGGAGTATAGTCTAACTAATGAGAGAAACTATCTAAGGCTAATCTACTCAAGCAAACCTATCTAATTAGCAAACCCGACAAAGCAACTTGAAACTAGGTAACCTAAGTACTTTTGGGCCAAGAATCGATGGATAGTTCCTAAGAAAGCAAGTAAAACCCTATGTAAAGCAAACTAGTTCAACAATAAGAAAAAACAAACTACTAAGAATAATAAGAAAATGACAAAAGCAAACTTCTTTAACTTGCCAACCTACATTCAATGAGAAACTACCCTATGAAAGCAAATAAATAAGCAAGTAAGCAAATGCACCTATCTAACCTATTAAAGCAAATAGACAAGTAAGCAAAGACACCTAACTAACCTACTAAAGCAAAAGACAAGTAAGCAAAGGCACCTAACTATCCTACTAAAGCAAAAGACAAGTAAGCAAAGACAACTAACTACTACAAGTAAAACTTCTCATTGAACAACTATCTAGCCTAAGAGGCAAGTGAACTAAATGCCTAATGCAAAACTATTTCTAAGGTGTGAAAGGAAATCTAAATTCTCAATGCAATGCATGAAAGGAAATCTATTCTATTGAAAGCAAGAAAGATTAACAACTAATTCTTAATCTATGATAAGAAAACTACTATCTAATCTATCAAAGAAAAGGACTATCTATCCTACAACAACAAGGAAATTATCTTCTAGTCTATGAAAGCGGGAAACTATCGTTTAACCTATGAAAGCAAGAAAACTATCTTCTAACTTATGAAAGAAAGAAACTATATTAATTAAGCAAATTCATACGAATATTCATAACTGAAATCTAAATTCAATAATCAACTACGAATTTGAAATTGCAATCTAGATCTAAGAAAGAAATTGCATGAAGTAAACTAAACTAGTTCTATTTAATAATTCAATTTTGCAAAAAGAGAAATGCTTATAAACAGAAATTAACAATATTCTAGCATATGACAAATAATGAAATGGAAAAACTAACGAGCAACTAAAGAAGAAAAACTAAGCAACAATTAAATAAGCAATCTGAAAAATAAAAACTAGGACTAACACTACCCATCCATCGAAACCCTACCAAAGAAAGCATGCATTAAAAATCTGTTTTAAAATTATGTTTTAAACTCTAACTAATCCATTTCAGCATACATAAATTCTAGTCTATTATTTAATCACATGGGGGTTAGTAGCTTAATCTTAAGCTTATCTATACTAACTAAGAAATCATTGGATACTAACAAAACTCCTTCATATTAACCTGCAAAAGGAAACTAACACAATTAAACTATAACAACAATTTATACAGTGAGAAAACAAGATGGCAATTCATGTACAAGAAAAGAAATAAAAATACATCTACGCTATTTAATTCACAAGTAAATACATAGGATGGTTACCTAGAATGCTAGTGGGCCCCCCAACAGTCGTGGTTACTCTTCAAAGGCACAACATGAACTTCGGCACAACGATTTCACCATTAAAACTTAAAAACACAGTTTTACACAATTCTGGCAAAACGAAAATGGCACAACAGAGACAAAATTGTATTTGCCTTTAACACACTAATTCTTCTACTTTTTAACAATCTTATGATCATCCTAGAAATATTTATAATGTTTACATGCCAAGTGGTCGACCACAGGAGGGTTGAACCACTTGTAATTTCGGCAAATTACAATAAATGATGCCCTAACTGCCGAAACAGAGTGAGCCAATAATGGCCTTCTTGTACAATTGAATCTGAGTTTTTTAGAGCTTAGTAGCTAGAGGGGGCGATCATGAAGAAAACCCATGTGCCCGATTTGTCCATCATTGGCCGCCAATGCCATAACCGCCAACTCACCCTACGTTTTTGGGCAATACTGAGTGTTGGAATGAGTGTTGGATCTGGTACCGGAACGAGTTCTAGAAAGAGTGTCGGATCAAGTGCCAGAACTGGAAACATGGTGTGTTTTGCCCTATAATATTAGAAAAACACGAATTAACTCTTGGAAATCATAGAACATAATTAAACTTGATTTAATCATTAAACATGAATTACACGTACCTTATGCCGATCATACCATTTTATCATCAAATTCTTCAAAAAGATCCTTCAAAAAATGAAAAACACATATATACATATGGAAAAAGTGTATAATAACCGTCATGAAAATGCTCATATCTCGGGCCCAACACATGCTCGAAAATTTATTCTCTGTGTAGGAAAAAAGTTACTGGCCATATGCAAAATTCCTAACTAAACCTCTAAGGTTTGTCTTAAACCTTCACATCCTGTGTTCTTAAACATTAGTGTAAAATCCTAACCTATGTTCTGTATATATATACCAGGTGTCGTAATATTCTTTGTCTGTGGGAATTATTATTTAAAACCTAGGTAGGCAAAGGCATCGCCTTACCCTCTGTGGGATTGCGCAACTATTTTTTTACTTAATTATTAAACAGTGTGCAACATGTAATTCATATAATTTACCATATGACTCATAATTTATATAATTTTTTTATTTCCATCATAGTTATACTCTTGCATCTTTTAAATACTTGTTATTATAATTGTAGCTTTCCTTTTGTACTTTATAAAAGACAATGAACTCAAATTTCATCAATTAATGGTGGGGCCCTGGTTTTTTTTTGCGAGGGTACCCATCAGCTGGAGTAAGAATCCACCCTCCCCCTTTGGTCGTGGGTGGATCGTTGCAGCAGTTCCAGTGGTGACTGGGTCCTTTACCGAGTTCGAGATAAGTAATCTTTCATCTTGGTTAATTTAGAAATTTATTTTCAATCATTTTCTTTAAGGATAGTATAGTTTGTTAAACCCTAAACATTTTATCTATGCAGGTTTAAATAGTTTGAAGGAAAATGGGTCAAGGAGGGCCACCTTGCTAGAAAAATGTATTCGAGCTAGAAAAAGAAACTACCCATTTCTAACATTTCCTTTGCGTGAAATACATAGGTATATCTACACATTTATGCACGGGATGTATAATTCACATTTAATCAAAATAGAAGTATACAATAGATCGATCGTTCCCTTTTGTATGAGTATCTATATGTATATATTCAGTCAAGATTTTATGTATATACTAACATCACATGATTTCATCATTCTTCTAACAATGGAAATCAACATAATATTATACATTAAGTCAATCATTTATATATGCATTAACATCACAATAACCCATCACACCTCTAACAATTTGTAATCAACAAAATATTAACCAAAATACGAGTAAAGGTGCTTATCTGAAAACTGATGTTGGGACACAAATGGAACAACAACGTTCCACCCAACCGTAGATCAGAATAGCCAAGTTACCTGTTCTGTTCACCCCCTAGCCTATCCATGAGTCCATAAGGGAGAATTGAAATGATCCTCCTTTTCTATAGTCCTCTTTTACAGATCCCAAATTCCCTTGCCTCACACTAAACAATGTTCATAACAACAAGTACTACTTTTTGTCCAACATACTAAACAACGTACTACCTCCTCCATATGTTGTATATCTTGTGCATCTTGTGACTAGGTATTTCCTTCCCTCCTTGGGCATATTCACAACTTTACAAATCCCTAATTTTCAGGGGCTACTAGTGGTTAGATTCCTCATTTTCCACTTATAAAAATCATCCCCGAGGCAACTCAAATATGTTCCCCACTCATGGAATCATGGTCAGTTGTTTTCAACCTAGATGTTCCATTTGTCTTCTAGCATTTAATATACAAAAAGATTTTTATTTTACATGTGTGACAATCAAAGAGTTAGTTGGGAAAATCAAATCCTCACCCAACAGTCATAAATAATTAATTACAATAATCAAATTCCAAATTCAGATTTTCCATAAATGGAAAATAATTTCCAAATACGAATTTGCCAAGAACGGAAATTTATTCCTCAGTACACATAGACTTTAATAATTAATTATTTTTAGGGATATTACATACATGCAAACTTCAAATGAAAGAATTAATTGGTACATGTTTTAGTCCTAGCTATTATACTATGGTTTGGTTAAAGGAATATGCAATTTTGATTTAAAGTTGAAAGGAAGCACATATAGCAATGTTGATATGTGATTATTGTGTGGAGTTATGGAAAAGGTTAACATAGATATATGAGATATATCGGGTGGTGCACTATCCAATATATATGGTATCAAATCTTACGGTGGATATGGAATTGAATTATGCATTGGTTATATGGCTTGATTTTAATAGTGAATGTATTGTTAGTGGGTTGTCTCATACATGGAATTGAATGGGGCCAGGTGAGGAAGCAACGTGCATTTATTGCACATCACTCCAAACACCCCTATTTCCCATCACCATAGAATTATTGCATTCTTTCATTGTTGCATTGTTTCTTTGTTGGTTGTGAAGCTCCGCGTTTTCAGGATTGGAAAGGGAAAACTTGACCGATTCACCATTGAAACGATTTTCTCATAGGTATGGCTTTGAAATTTCCATCCATGATGGAATATCTATTTTATGAATCAAATGGTGACTCAGGAATGCATGGATTATGTGTTATCTTGAACTTTTTTACTATGTGTAAATATGGTGTTATGTTTCTCTGTGATGACTGTGAAATGTTGATAATTGTAAGCAGAGTAATGGGTATTATTGAACATAAAGGTTGCGCATTGGTTATTTGCTTGTTCAGTATTATTTTTTATGATGGTTCTCTGTGGAATAATGGTGATGGTGGTGAAATGAATCTCTGAGTTTGATGGTTGAGGGTTTTTAACCACCGTTCTGTGTATCAATGGATTTCAACTCATTCTCCCTCTCGATCATTGTTGTAATCTTGATCCAATTGCAGGGAAACTATCGACTATTGGTTGCATCTATTATCTAAACCCTGAACTTTTTTTGATGGCCTGTTATTTACTGTCTCTTCACTAAAAAGATTTCCAAAGGTCCAGTCTTGGTTGACCCGAATGTTAATGAAGGCCTTTGTGGGTATCGAATTGATACGAGTTATATCTTGGTATTCTTTCACAAATAATGTTGTGTGTCCTCACTGTCAATTGTTTTCATAGGTTATCAACCTCCTGGGTGTTGGAAAGAGAAATTATCTCTCTTTGTTTTGAGTACCCTCCACTGTTTAAGTTAATCCTCGTTCCTCTTTGCAAGTGTTAGAGGCACTTGTGTGCAACTAGGTTGTTTTACTCAAATTTCCCTTTTCTCTCCTCAGGCGTTCACTTATGATTTTGTCAAAGGCTTGGAATTATAAGATGAAATACCACATTTTTTTAGAAGAGCGTGGCTCTCTATTTTCAGGATTACATTGTGGTCTATGGTTGATTAATCGATGGAAAATGGATATGAGGATTTGAAAGACCATTATCTCTCTATGTTTTAAAAAAAATACAAGAAAGATTTCCTTTCCTCTCTGCATTTAATTTTTTAAGAGCCTGACTTAGACTCTGGCTACCTTTTCCCTCCTCGAGCATCTTCTAGGTTTTTTCAAGTTTTGGGTTATCATTTTAATGTTTTTGTGAGTTTGAAGGCATGTGCTCCCTCATTTATAAACCCATCCTTTTAGTCAAATCTCTGTGTGGTCCTTCTGTGATGAATTTGTTTCAACAAATAAGAAAGAAAATGAGTGGTTTCATACAGTCGAGAATTGTCTTTCTATTCGTTTATGGTCTCGATCAATGTGTTTAACCCAAAATGATCTTGATTTGATAAGAAGACACCTGTGTGAGTTTTACCAAGCCAGATCCGGGTTCTGGAAAGTTAAAAGAGGTGCATGTGTCTCAATTCAGTTATGTTCGCTTCATATATGATATGGTTCTAAGGGAATCATCGTGCAAACTATCAATTTATTTTAAAATAAGTTTGCATATGTTGATGCACCCAAAAATAAAGCTCAGGGTTCCATTTTGTTTTGAGTTAGTTGTTGTGGTCCGTTCAAGATTGTATCAATTATATGATTAAATATCGTGTGTTATGATTGGTGCCTTGCATATTCTCTTAAGTATGTTTGTGATTGAAAAGGCACCTGTGTATACTAAATCGGGCCCGATTTTTTATTAGAGGAAAATGACTATTGATTGTTTATCATGGTGCATTACTGATTATTAGGGATAAATGTTCGACATAATATAAGGAAAATTGTTGTGCATGTTTTGTTTATTCTAAAAAAGAGATCGGCATTAGTATATATAGTATTGTCGAATGGAAAATGTTTACATAAGTTATAATGCACATACTGTTATAAAATAAGGATTTCTGGGAAATTTTATTATTATTGAGATAAGAAGCAGTTGTATACATTTGAGGAAGAGTGAATGTTTTGGTCTTAGAAGTGCATTCTTTTTGTATGCAAATTTGAAATAGAGTTATGCTAGTTTATTGATTTAATTTATTTTATGAAAAATATCCATCTAGTTCCCTTTGAGTTTCTCACTTTTCTCTCTTTAAAAATCCCCTCACGATCCCAAATTCATTTTGCATTCCCTGTTCACTAAAATTAAATTAAAATTCTCTATGACAGTGATTAAAAAGATAACACAGAGATAAATGACAACTAATATTTTTTTATTATTGTTGCATAGTAAATTTCTTAATGAATGGTTGAGCAATAATCATGTTCTTATTCCCTTCATTTTCTCACTTTTTCGCTCAATACAATCCCCTCAGATATCCCTGAAACCTAATTCATCCCCTGCTCATTGAGAATTATTAAATGAATTTTACGAATTGGATTGCATGGGTTTGATGTGATTGTTGAGACAAACTTTGTTTCATATTAAGAGAGTGTCATGTATGGTCCGTTTAAGAAGCTAGTTGATAATAATTGTTTCATACATGATGAGCTTCTTCAGAAGGGTAATTCATGGATGAAATAATATGGTCAGAGGAAATTGGAATAGAGGGCCTAGAAGTCCCAGATTCTCAATACATTTCGATGCAGATCCTCAAGAGTTAAACCATCTCTTTCAAGATGGATTTTTCAATTGGATTGGAAAAGCGGTAGTCTAGCCTAGACCAGAGAGGGCTCCCTTACAACCCGAGCATGTCTTTGGTATCCCTGTGCCCCCTCATGTTTTGTCGCAACCTGAAGTTCCCGAGAATGATGGATCACGGGATATTGTTCACCCAACAGTCTCGCACCATCGTGGATGGTCAAATTTGTCTTTACCTTCTCCTCATCCACCTGTTAACCCAAATGTCGATATTTCCCCTGCACAGTCCTCCCACGCAAGAAAAAGAATCAAAACTAAAGCCCACCACATGCATGACAAAGGAAAAGTTGTTGTTGCCCCTCCTCCCCCTCAAGTTATTTAGCCAAATCTGTATCATCTTGTATGCACTTGAGACATGATCATTTCCATGTCCTCTGTGAGATAAAGCCTCAAGGTTCTACATAGATTAAGGCTTATTTAGGGAAGTCAAAAGGGGATAGAAACAACAAATGAAAATTTCCTCTCAAAGTGGAAAATACGGTTTTTTATTATGTTTGATTATTGTTTTATGGAGGACAGTGGACCACTGAAGGTTTTGGAAAACAAACTATTTTTGGATATTATATGTTTGGATATGATTTGAAATATTACTGATATTTAATTTTCAAATTATGGAAATGATTATGAGAGCCACAAGGATGAATGTGTTTGATTTATTTTCTAGTTATGTTTATTTTTGTTAAGAAATTAAAGGGAGTCACAAGGGGTCCCACCTACCAGTTATTATTTATTGAAAGACCCTTATTATTAATTCTTCCCCTAAACTAAAAGTTAGTTGAGATTTAGTTAACTTAACTAAATGAAGTAGTTGAGCTACTTCAACTAATTTGGAATGCATAAAAGCCAAATAAGAAGAAAGAACAAGGGGAGAATAGAAGGGGAAAGCATACTAATGTTTTCTCTTAAGCTTTATTGAGATAGTTCATTTTTCATTCATTCTTCAATTCATCAAAGGCCTAATTCTCTTTTATGATAGTAGGGTCATATTTTAGACAGGAAGGTTCAAAGATGAATCATATCATTGAGACACTTATTTTTAGATGTGTTGATCTATATTAGATAGTCTGTGTAGACTTGTATGTTTATGAATTAAATTTCATGACTGATAAAGGATATTGTGCAGAGTCAAGTGGGAAGAAATATGTGGCAAGTTGATCTGTATTTTAAAGTTCAGTTTTTACTTCTTGTTAGAGTCCTTTTGTATGGTTTTCATTGGGGATATATAAGTTTGACCTTGGTCCATGCCCCCCACAGGTATTTTGTAAAGAGAACAATTATTTTTATTTCTTGGAATGAAATAAAGAGATTTATATTATGTCTCATCTGTGTTCATATGTGACTTGGTATTTTTTCTTTTGATCTCCACATTTTCTTTTGCAATCTAATATATTTAGAAAATTCTATAAAAAATGTTATATTTTTGCAACAATATTTTATTCAAAAAATTATCCTAAGCCCTTGTAATTAATACTTGTGGATTGGGAACACTTTTGAGGCTATAAACATAGGGTAACATTCCCGACTATCTTTCCTTAGCCAAGCAAGATCTGAAAATGCTTGAGTAAGATAATTTCATATCTTTTCCTTAACACTATGTTTCCTTCATTGGAGCATGAACCATAAAAGTGCATATGCCACATCCCAACCTCTATGTCGATTTGTTCCAAAGAAGTGTTGTCCTCATATACAAATATGGAATACACTCCTAGGTCCTCCTTGATATAATTCACATTAGGTTGTGGGATGTTTTCTATGTAAGGTGAAATTCTCCCCTCCCTTAGGACTATAATGTTTTTACCATTCCGAGGAAGGGATAAGTGTGTCATGTCGATTGAGAGGTACACCCATCAAATCTTTCCAAACTCTTCCTAAGATGATCGAGTAATTACTCATCGATATCAATTACCTGAATATTAAGGGTTGTCCTTATTTCAGGATGCACGCACAAAACCAAGGTCACGTCCTTGATTTCACCTACGGTCATTTGTTGTAAACATTTATAAGAGATCATGCTTCTGAAATTTTCATTTGTATAAGACAATTCTAGCTCTTCCATAATAATATTTGACATTACACTTGGGTTCGAACTGTCGTCAATGAGACAATAATGGGAAATTTTGTCCATAATCTTTACAGAAATTAAAAAAAATGGGGATTTTTTTACAGTGTTCCTAAATTTATGTACACCTAATTTATTTATAGTTGAAGCATCTTCATATACCTCTTTTGAGAGGTTGGATACAATTGAATCTTTCCCTTCCAGAAATTTTTTTATATGCTTTTGCTGCTTACGGATGAAAACCATGTCCAAGAGAGTAGCATCATCTTTAATATTAGCCAATTAATTGAGAATGTTGTATTTGGAAGATGGAAGAAGGGAGGTAGTTCCTTGACTGTTAGCAGCTTTAGAAACTTGAATAGTAGTAGCTGGTGAAGATGAGCTTGGGATTGAAGAAGTGTGAGGAGGATCATATTTACCTTTTGGAGCATATGATTTATTCCTAGTATTTATGATCATAACATCCTCTGGCTCTGCAAAGTATAGGAGAATAATAGTAGTTTCAGGTCTTTTACCAAATCTTTTATCTTTGGCACTCGTATTTACTTCACATGTACTTTCCTTGTGGTGTTCCTCGCAAAATTTACACCAACTACGAGGCATGATACCTTTAGGTTGAAAGTTATTTTCATTAAATTTCTTAAAGGGCAGTGAAGAACAAGATGAGGCCCCAGGGGTAATAGAGGGGACATTTAATTTTCTCTCATATGCTATCATTCAATTATTCATGTATTTTACAAGCTGTAAGAGGGAGGACATATCCATCTGTTTAATTGAGTCTCCCTTAGGAAGACCTGTTCTTTTGAGCATTCTTTATACTCTAAACAAGTATGTAGAGAGGAACTAAGGTTATCAATGGCCTTTTCCTCAAGCCTATGATGGTAAAGGGAAAGTAATTAATTATAATAATGCATGAAAGAAGATTGGTTCCAAGGGGAGATGAGTTCACAAATCTGGTTGTATAATTTGGTGAAACGCAAGTTGAAATACTTGATAGTTTAACCGTCCTTATATGCAATGTTATTGTACTCCCGTAACTGTTCGGATGGGATTTTGGTCTTCCCATAGGTATACTTGGACCAATAGACTAACTCTTACCAAGTATAAAGAATATTAGGAGGAAGGTCAAAGAAATCAGCCACAAGCTTCCCTTCAAGGGAATTCACAAATAAGTGCATACAAGTGTCATTATCATTGGCTCCTATGTTGTGACAAGCATTAGAAAATTCCACCAAGTGTTCATTCATAGTGATAGTGTTACTCCCTAAAAACCTAGCGATATTCTCTTTGAATTTAGGAAGTGGACGAGTAGGAGGTGCTAGGTTAAGAGGGGAGGAAACATGCCATGGAGTAGTTGTAGCATCTTCTTCACACTAAAAAATCCCATACGTTTTTATGACCTTGGCGGGGTTTGTTGTCGATTGGACATGGACTTGATGAATATAAAATCTACCAATCACTAACAAGGCTCAAGGTTGAGATGAAGAAGCACCTCTAGTGCCACCAGATCCACCACTAGATGCCATCTTGCGAACGATAGGTAATGGAGAGAAAGATGAACTGGTTGAATCAGACAAAGTTCTTCTTAGAGTACTTTTTTTGACTAACAAAACAATGTTTCTTCTTCCTATTTCAATAATAGGATTAATCTTAGGTGATAAACCTCTTCTTCACCTACAGATACGAGGGTTTAAGGACATGAAAAGAAGATCAAAACTATAGGAAAAAGAAACATAAAGTTGATTTCTAGGTTGTCTTTGCCTAGCTTCCCAACGTTCTTGGATACTTATGTATTTTTCAATTTCTTCTCATGAGCGTTCAACCTCAACCTGAGTATTAATCGTCTCTAAGATGGTATTAAACAAGGTTAAAGCAATGTTCATTTGATCCTTAAGATCGAGCTCAATATTGGGATGCTTTGCAATAGGTATAGTCATGAAGAAAGGAAACAATCAAAGAAATAATATCATAAATATAAATATATTCAATAAAAATCAAGCTTATAATCAACCAAAGATATACTGAAGATCTCCCTAGTATGGTTGCCAAATAAATGTTCAGGAAAAGATATGAATTTATTTTACTCAAGCATTTTCGAATCTTGCTTGGCTAAGGCAAGAAGACGAGAATGTTACCCTATGTTTATACCCTCAAAAAAGTGTTTCCCAATACACAAGTATTAATTAGAAGGGCTTAGGTTGATTTTTTAAATAAAAAAATGTTGCAAAATATAACATTTTTATACAATTTTATGAATATATCAAATTGCAAAATTAAATGTGGAGATCAAAAGAAAAAATACCAAGTCACATATTAACACAGATGAGACATAATAGAAATCGTTTTATTTCATTCCAAGAAATCAAAAGAATCGTTTCCCTTACAAAATCCCTATGGGGGGCATGGACCAAGGTCAAACTTAGATATCCCCGATGAAAACCATACAAAAGGACTTTGACAAGAAGTAAAAACTAAACTTTAAAATCTGGTTCATCTTACCACAGACTGCTTCCCACTTGACTCTGCACAATATCCTTTATCATTCATGAAATTTAATTCATAAACATACAAGTATACATAGACTATCAAAGATAGATCAACACCTTTTAAACAAGCATCTAAATGATATGGTTCATCTTTGAACCATGTTGGTTCATAGGACCCTCCTGTCATAAAAGAGAATTAGGCTTTTAATGAATTGAAGAATGAATGGAAAATGAACTATCTTGATAAAAATCAAGAGCAAACCTTAGTATGATTTGTCCTTCTATTATCCCCTTGTTCTTCCTTCTCATTTGGCTTTTATGTATTCCAAATTAGTTGAAGTGGTTCAACTACCTCATTTAGTCAAGTTAACTAAAACTCAACCAACTTTTAGTTAAGGGGAATAATTAAAAATAGTAATAATAAAGGGTATTTTATTAAATAATAACTAGTAGGTGGGACCCCTTGTGACTCCCTTTAATTTCTTAACAAAAATAAACATAATAGACAATCAATCAAACAAATCCCTGCTTGTGGCTCCCATAATCATTTCCACAGTTTGAAATTTAAATATCAGTGATATTTCAAATTATATCAAAACATGTAAATATCCACAATATCCAAAAATAGTTTGTTGTCCAAAACTTTCAGCAGTCCATTGTGCTCAATAAATCAATAATAAAACATAATCAAAAACCATATTTTCCACTTTTAGAGGCAATTTTCCCTTTGTTGTTTCTATCCCCTTTTGACTTCCCTGAATTAACCTTAGGTTGTATAGAGCCTTGAGGATTGATTTCAATGATGGCATGGGAAAAATAATCTCTCAAGTGCATACAATATGATACTAATTTGTCTGAGTCACTTGAAGGAGAGGAGGGGGCGGAAATAGATTTTTCTTTGTCATGCATATGGTGGGATTCAGTCTTGAATATTTTCCTTGTGTGGGAGGACTGTATAGGTGAGTGTGTAGGGGAAATCTAAACATTTGGGTTAACAGGTGGAGGAGGACGAGGTAAAGACAAATTTGGCCAGACACAATGATGGGAGACTATTGGGTGAACAATCTCCTACCATCCGTCATTCTCGGGAACGTCATGTTCCAAATAAACATGAGGGAGCACAATGATACCATGGACATTATAAGGATAGAAGGGAAGCCTCTCTGGCCTAGGTTGGACTATCCCTTGTCCAATACAATTGAAAAATCCATCTTGAAAGAGTTGGTTTAACTCTTCAGGATCGACATCGAAATGTATTGAGAATATGGGCCTTCTAGGCCCTCTGTTCTAGTTTCATCTGCCTTATTTTTTTGGACTTGACTTCCTCTGTTGATGAATCTCATCCTGTATGCAACAACTATTAGCAACTAGATATTTAAACAAACCATACATGACATTCTTTTAATATGAAACAAAGTTTGGCTCAACAATCACATCAGACCCATGCAATCCAATACATAAAATTTATTTAATAATTGTCAAATGAGCAAGGGGTGAAATAGGGCTCAAGGATATCTGAGGGGATTGTATTGAGTGAAAAAGTGATATCATTACCGGGAGTAAGAACATGATTACTTCTCTATAATTCATTAAACAACTGACTATGAAACAATATCAAAACATATCAGTTGTCATATATTTCTGTGTTATTTTTGTATTGTTGTCATACAAAGTTTTAATTTAATTTTAGTGAAGAGGGCGTGCAAAATGAATTTGGGATCGTGAGGGGATTTATAATGAGAAAAAAATGAGAAAATGAGAGGGAATTAGATGGATATTGTTCATAAAATAAATTAAATCAATCAACTATCATAACTCTGTTTCAAATTTAACCCAAAAAACATCCACTTCCAAGACCAAAACATTCATTGTTCCTCAATTGCATACAATTTGCTTGTTGTCTCAATAACAATTTAATTTCCTAGACATCTTCAATTTATAACAGTCTCTGTATTATAACTTGTACAAACATTTCATATTCAACAGTACTGCATGCTCTAATTTTGATCTCTTTCGTTTTTAAAACAAACAAAACATGCACAACAATCTTTTTTATCTATGCCCAACATTTATCCTTGGTAATCAATAATAGACTTGAGATAAAAATCAACAGTCACTGTCCTTTAACAAGAATGAAGCCCGATTTATTTACCCACAGGTTCCGTTTAAAGCATGGATAGACTTAAGAGCATGCACGAGGAACCAATCATATACACAGGTCTCTATCATATAATTGACACAATATTGAATCGACAATAACTTTCAACCCTAAACCATAACCTCGAGCTTGATCTCTATGTGAATTAAAATCTATAGAATTTTTTTAAAACAAATGATAGTCTGCATGATGATTCCCATAAGAGGTATGAAGAGAACGGAACTAAAATGACACACAAGGATCTATGTTAAACTTTGACAGAACCATGATCGGGATTGGTGAAACAATCATTCACAAAAGCGTCTTCTTGTCTTTAAATGAAATCATGGTCATATTGGGATTAAACACAGTAAAAGAGACCATAATTAAATAGAAGGGCAGCTCTCGGGCAATAGGAACCATATATTTTATTTATTCTTTGTTCAAACAAATTCATCATAGAAAGAACACAGATATTCAAGAAAGAGGATGTGTTTTGAAGAAAGGGATCCAGTGTATTTAAACTTCCACAATCATTAAACTAATAACCAAAAACTTGACAAACCATAGAAGGTGCCTGAGGAAGGTAGAGGCAAGTCAGAGTCTAGGTCGGTCTATTTAAAAATTAAATGCAGAGAGACAACGAAATCCTTCCTCTCTTTTAAAACACATAGAGAGATAATGGTATTTCATATCCTCATATCCATTTACCATCGATTAGCAACCATAGTCCACAATATAATATTGAAAAAGAAAAAGCAGTGAGCCATGCTCCTTTTTTTTTTTTTTAAACACAGTCCTTCAACTTATAACTCCAAGCTCTTGACAGAATCATAAGTGAATGCCCAAGTGGAGAATAATTCAATTCGAGCTAACCAATAAAGACACACACATATGTCACTAAGAATTTTTTGCAGAGAGAGTTAATTTAAATAGTGATGGGTACTCAAAAACACAAAGAGATAATGGTCTTTCAAACACCCATGAAGTCGGTAACTATCAAAAAAAATTGACAGTGAGGCCTCATAAAAATTGTCTTTATATCATGGATGAGAGGAGTGGGTGTGAAAATTCTTCACAACCCGTATCCATTCAATACAAACACAGGCCTGTATTAAACATTCAGGGTCAACCAAGATTGAACTTGTGGAAAGATTTCAGTGAAATGATAGTAAAGAACATGCCAACAACAACAAATCAGTGCTTAGAATAAAGAAACATGCCACTACAGATTGACACATTGCAACTTAGATAAATATTACAACAACGACCAAAAAGGAAACTAGTTGACAACACTGAAATACAAACTGGTGGTTAAAACCCTTCAACCATAAAACATAGAGCTCATTGCACCAATGTCACCATTATTTCACAGAGAACTATCATAAAAAACCAAGTTGACCAATAAATAACCAATGCGCATCCATTACTTCGCTTGCAAATGCCAATATTTTACAGTAATCATAGAGAACCCAGAACAAAATATTTACACACAGTCAAAAACTCAAGAAAACACATAACCCATGCATTCCTGAGCCACCATTTGATTCATAATACAGAGAGTCCATCATGGATTGAAATCTAAGAACCATACCCGTGAGAAAATCTCTTCAATGATGAACTAGTTGAGTTTTCCCCTTCCAATCCTGAAAATGTAGAGCTTTCACAACCAACAGAGAAACAATGCTAGGGTAACGGGCTCAAGGGAGGTTTGGAGTGACGTTTCGTAAATGCATGTCGCTTCCTTACCTAGCCTTATCCAATTCCGTGTACGATCCAAACCACTAACATAACATCCACCATTAACATCAAACCATGTCCAATGCATAATTCAGTACAATATCCATCGTAAATATCCGATATAATGTCAATTGCATAGTCACCACCCAAGATAGATCATATATATACGTTAACCTCTTTCCATAACTCCATACATTAATCACATATCAACACTACTATATGTGCCTCCATTCAACTCTTTAATAAAAATTGCATAATTCTTAAACAAAAACACATAGCATAATATCTAGGTCCACCATTTGAATCCATTTATACATTCATTTGAAGTTTATATGTAGTCTTTTACCATGTCCTTAGGATTAATACATAGTTCATTTGTTTTTGTTTCAAGGTACCTCCCATTTAATTATCCTTTTCATAAATCATATATGGATTAGTAATCAATATATGAATTAGTAATCAAGGTTATAACATAGCACCTGTAAACAACATGATCCTCATACCCATGGAATTTTTCTATGTCGCAAGTAAATACCAACATCATTTAACAATAATGCATTGACCACCCATTTATCACAGCAAATGAAACCAAGACCGCATCATCAACTGCATAGGATTTTGTAGGAAACATCAACAACGACAACATATAAACATAACATGTCTATTTTTGCACATCTAGTTTACAAGGGGGTCCCATGTGATGTCCCCCAAAATAATAATAATAAAATAATTCTTATCTACTGGAAATTCATCCCGTTTTTAGTAAATTTGAATTGGAATTTTTTTTCCATTTATGGCAATTCCGAATTTCGAATTTGATGATTGTAATTAATGATTATGACTATTGGGCAGAAACCTGATTTGACCCAACTAACTATTTGACTATGACACTTATATGAAAACAAAATATTTTATATTGATTGCAGGAGGACAAATGGAACAACCATGTTAAATTTAGCTGACCATGACTCCATGAGTGGGGAACACATTGGAATTAACTCTGGGATGATTGTGACAAGTGGCAAATCAGTGATTTGGCCATTGGCAGCCCCTGAAAATTGGGGATTTAGAAAGCTGCGAAAATTACCCATGGGAGGGAAAAAGTCCTAGGCAAATTAATAAATAGCATATGTAAGGAGGCAGGACATTGCCAAGTATGCTGGGAAGGAAGACTATGGAATTTATTTTCTGTTTTCTTGTTGTTATGAGCACTACTGTGTGAGTGTGAGGCAAGGGAGATACTGCTGGAATTGAAGGACATTGTTGGAGAGGAAATTCCAATTCGCCCTCATGGACTCATGGTCAGGCTAGGGGGTGAATCGGGAAAGTAGATTGGCTTCCCTATTCTATGGTTGGGAGAAACGTGGTTGTTCCCTTTGTCTTTCCACAATTTGGCTCAGATATGTAACTCTACCTTATACTAGTCAAATGTCATGTGTGCACTCTGTTTGCTTCTATGTATAAATTATGGTTGATGGTTGTGATGTAAAGATCTATTATTTTATTTCATAATCGTTGGATGGAAATGGAATCATTATTTAGATTTGATGCCGAGTAGTTACTAAGATATTGGAATGTCCCAAACAATAAAAAATGAATTCTGTAGTAGTTACTGATTTCATAATAGATTATAGACTACAATTAGCCTCTTAGTTATGTTAAGTAAATGGAAAAAAAAAAATTGTTTGCATGAATACTTGAAGCCACGCGCACCAATAACTGTGGCAGATTTCATCTTCCTACAAGTTATTTATAGTATACAATGAGCCTCCTCTAATAAGAATACCAATCCAGTTTTTTTCTTTTGTCCAAAAGTAAATATACTCCTTAATACGGGGATATTAAGCGATATGTATATAGAACTGTGTAAATATATCATGAGCATATAGGTATAAATATATTGAGCATTCTAGATGATATAATATGACGCTGGAATAGACTGACCTATTCAGGTATTCAGAAATACTAGACAGAGATACATATAAACATTCACACAGGAATATAATTCAGAAAACTTATCAAAACCCCATTGCAGAAAACTGAACATATGTACATCAACATGGTAGTGGGGGTACTTTAGTAATGACTCTGTGGTTTAGAGGCACATCTATAGCATAACCTCTGTCATAGGTTTAGAGGCGCATCTATAGTAAAACTACTGTTGTAGGTACAATGCTACAGGACATCTAGCATAAAGGAGTAAGGAAGCACCTGAAAGGAAAGTAAGCCCGAAATCTTTTCTGGAAATCCCGATCCCTTTTAACCTCAGATAATAAAAAAATTTCCCTGTTGATTTTATACAAGAAACCCCAAAAAGAATCTTGATGGAGTCCCACAGACTTAAGCTACACGAAACCATTGCTTACAGCTGACTCTTAAATCAAAATCATAAAAGGTAGACTAAGACTCAGGTCCTACTCCTACCAAACGACTAGTGCTATAACAAGAATACTAGTGTACAAAGCTTAAACAAAATCTAAAAGTCATCACCCAAGCTCGGTGGAAGCAAAACCCTCATTCACAGATGTTTTATACTAGTTTTTCGGTAGTTCTCCATTATTAGTCGAATCTGTTTGAGAAGAGACCGTGTACGTAATAATGAGATTCAATTTATGGAACACAACTAGAGATTTCAAATATGTAAAAACAAATCATATTCGGAAATACCAAGAAAACATTTTGAAAAGTGACACACGAAATCCTTTCACAAAGGAAATAATACTCAAGGCATAAATATCAAAATGTTAAATAGTACGGCTGTCTGTATATCACAAGTCCAACCAGGCGCGAGCTTGGCGTAATTTTTCTTCGTACCAAAATGTTTATATACAAAAATGAGGGCATACCCCATATCAATCGAATATAGAACTTGGAACAAATATCTTCAAACATTAGGGATGAGACAAAGCCTTGACCATCATTGCTTATAAACTCGTAATAGATGGAAGGGCACTATGTTGAAACCCGAATACCTCTTGAAGGAGTGAGAAGGGCGTCCCCATGCTTCAGCATGACCACACCTACACAAAATAATGTGGAGCATTACGATGTATTCAACAAGAAAAGAATGATGATTTAATTATAGAACAAAATTTAGAAAAAATGTTCGGTGAATACTTAACTAAAAGGGGTGCTCTTTACAACTTCCATCATGCTATCCCGTGTGCCTCCTAGACCAAGAAGGGAGGAGGCGTCTGTGTCACCCTGATGGGTACCCTCGCACATTAAGGGACCCATCATTAGCAAAGGATACCAGTCTTAATCAAAACACTACAGAAAAAGAATTTGCGTATAATGACCATACAATGATATTAAACATAAAATTAATATGACATTTCAAATGTGAACAAGAAGGATTAAACGACTCCGTCCATGAGAACACCGCTAAAATCATTATAATGGCACTAGTGAAGTTAACACAGAAACCCTCTCAAGTTCAACAGTAGGCCGACAGGTCTGTTACACACCCGAGTAAGGGAAGACCGGACTTGACACTCAGTCACCAAAGAAAAATGACTAGGAATTGGGCCTTTAATGAAAGTTCAAAAAAGAAAATATATCATATTCCGAATGCACTCTTTTAATAGACATCGTAATAAGTCCCTCCAAGGGAGAAGAATAGCTTGGCCGACGGAAAGACTAGTATAGAGGAGGGGATTAAAACGTGAAGAACTAAACCTGTCCAGGGTATCATCTACCCTTTCACATTAACCTCGAATATTACTACCGAAAGACAGACCGAGATCAAGAACAAGCAGATTCCTATCAAACAAGATAAAAGAAAAGAAAAAGATAGTCAAGGGTAAACTTACCCCGCGCAGAGCTGTTGTCGAGAAGTTCCACCCAAGGTGTTCACCCTTCTAGTATAGGGGCCGAATCCTAAACTTATACCCATGAGGCTAAAGCCAAACAAAGAATGGTCTGAGACGTTCTCATCTCCTTCACTAAACCAAAAACTGGAATGAAAACGAAAATGGACTGAGACGGTGTTTCCTTCCGCACGAAACCAAAACCAGAATGAAAGTGAAACTGCGGGAGTAAACTTTCGCAAGGAGTAAAGGGGATGGGGTCTTTGTACCTGTGCCATGTGATTATAGGGTATGTGTCGACTTGTCATTAGGGCACGCCAGTCGAGCTCTGATTGCACAGACGTATCCCAGGCGCTTTAAATGTTGCAGATAGGCCTTTAAGGCACGAGGGTTCTACGCTGTATCGATGGTTTAGAGTATTAATGGTGAGGTAACTAGATGGCTGACTTGCTACAACGTTTATGTTAAATCCAACTACCTTTTCATTAACCACCCGAGGTGAATATCCCTTATCGTTACCTAACGAGTAAGTTGTATTAACACGATTATAACCATAACTTCACAAGTTAACCTCTGCATAATTTATTACCAAGGTGCAAGTTTAATGTTCGAATTTGTTTGAAAACCAATGAAACTTTTGTATTCGAATAATGTTAACCTCCTCTTAGATCCTATATAGATATCAGAATTGGCATCAGAAGGACTTACCTTTGTTTAACCCTCGCATTAGTATGAAAGAGACTCAAGGAAGTTACATCTCCTTAACATAAGGTGGCTTTGGGAAAACAAAACAATAGATAACAATAAGTTGTAATGAAATATGATATCCCTAGCTAAGAACTTATGATCACATGTAACTCATTTTCGAAAACAGGAAGCGGTGACTTTATATTAATTTCGAATAAGACGAGTTAAAGGGCAATAAGAAAAAAAAAATTATGTGAAATTTGAGGTTCATTACATCCCACCTACTAGTATTATATTATTATCATAATTAAATAATAGCACTTTAGCAATCCTTTGCGGGCATAATTCATCGTTGCAATTTTAATCATCAACAATGAGCCCATTCCAATCTATTGTGATAATACAACTGCCATCAATATCTAAAATAACCCGGTGATGCACTCCAAGACAAAGCACATTTCAATCAAGTATAACCTTCTAGGGGAATAAATCACAGAGAAGAACATGAGAGTTGAATATGTTGGCACAAAAAAACAAGTGGTAGACATATTTACAAAACCGCTTCCATGGGAAGCCTTTCAGTATATTTTCCAGAGACTCGGAATAATTTCTACTCCAAAATGGATGCTTTTGAATCCTCATCTTATATGTCTTATATTTACATGAGGAAGCACCATAAACATGATAGTTCAGGTCGAAAGATCAGTTTCAGGAAGAGTTCAGTCAGGGGAAGTATCCCCTAGGATAGTTCATTTAAGGGGAGAAACCTCGGATGGAAAGATACCTTTTTCATTGATGACAAAGGGGGAGAGATTTATCAGATGCAGAGTACAAAAGCATGGTTCTAGGGGGAGCGATGGTCACATGGGGAGCATGAGTGATATGACTTCAGTATTTCATGAAGTGACTTCAGTATTGCATCAGATTGTTTCCATCAATTTCTAAAGGTGAGATTTTTTATTAATTGGGTTCATTTTCATTGATGTCAACCCTTGAAGAAAGTCCGGTAGCAATTTTCAGTAGCAAAAATGTTTGGGTAATGGACCCAAGTTTGTTTGATGGATAATTGTATGATTTTTTATATATTTGTAGGTAATACTATTCTAGATGGATAGTACATGTCATTCCATTTCTAGTGCTATGTGGAACGTCACACAACTCCTCACAGTTAGAGAGTTATGGCCATGTGAAGTTGGAGAATCCTCATGAGTCATCTAGAAGCCCCAAAAGGTCAAAGTAGTCAAAATATTTGAAAAGAAGAATTTTTTTATATAATAAAGTGAGGTAATGCATGTACTATAAGTCAAAAAGGATGAAAAATAAATTATTTAAATAATAAATTTAACGAAGAACTTACTAGTTATGGAAAGTGGTTAAGCTAAGTGGACACGTGGTTAGAAGTGGGTTAACCCTAAAATAAGGAAAGTGGGTTAAGATGGTTAAAAGGTAACCCCTTGAGGAATCTACATGAAAGTATAAATAAGAGGCAACTCTCTCTCATTTAATCACACTTGAACATATTGAATATCTATTATTTTGTAAGGCTTATTGCAAGTACTCATTGATACATCTGAAGTTGTGAAAGGTTGAGGTAGCACGAAGGGTTGACAGAGAAAGTTTCATAATTACAACGAATACTAAAAACCCCTAATTTCTGAGGTGTATGTAGGCTAATAGTGTATTAGGGTGTGTACATACGTGGGCTGGTAGTGTATTAGGGCACGTACATGAGGGTAAATCCATAGAAACTTGAGAAGATGAAGATGTCGAGGTTCTAGATTCTGAGATCAACCTCCCAGGAAGGTCTACAGTGATCAGATACATCATATCTATCCATTGGTTCAAAAGGTATGTCTTATTTCTATGAGTAGTTGTATTTTGATGTATGCATGATAAATGGTTATGGAGATTTGAGGATTCTCCCTAGATATATTAGTGGTTGTATGTGATCTTCTGTATAAGTCAAATGTAAATAAATGCAGTGTTGGTATAATTAGTATCGATACCTCTTGTTAGCGTTAAGGCACATATTGTATTTCTTGGCATATGGCTAAGTTTTTTTTGTGGTACATTGTTGAGAGCTTGTATTTGTGAAGTGGTTGGTGTATTGAGAGGTTGAATATTCGAAAGGGTTTGATGTATAGATAATTTGAGGGTTACTATACATCTTCATGATTACACACACTTATATGGAACATGACTAAAGAGAGATATATATATATGTTTTCGGTAAAATTTATGTATGAGTATGCATGCTCATGGTACAGTTACAATCTGGATATAGTGACAGGTTGCATATCTATGTGAAATAAGTTGCAGAGGATTAGAAGTTTTCATAGGAAAGAAAACCCTGGCTTTTAGAAGGTATACACAGACTGCATAAGAGATGAGACACGTACATACACATGTTATTGTATATATAGGGCACGTACTTACACATGTTGTAGAACTACAGGTCATGTATCCCAAGTTTCACAATGCACACAGAGGATTAATAACAGACAGAACGCATACATACACAAGTTGTTGTACAGATAGGGAGCATACATACACATGTTGGAGAAATACAGGTCACGTATCTATTGCATTTGGTTTATACATGTTCATTTCAGGTACATATTGATTGCAGTGTAGTTGTACATGTTGGATGTAGGTCAATGGTACAGTTTGGTACAATTTTACAGTGGTATATCTCACAGTGATTGTGTGACAGTGGTTTCATCATTCTAATTCTACATCTGGGAGGCTGGACAGGGAAAGGAAATATGGTTTTATCCATCTTCCATTTGTAGCCAGAGAACATAGGGGGTTGTCTCCTCCTTCTTGTTGTATCCAGAGAATTGAGGAGTTGGACCTTCCCTCAGGTTGTAGCCTAAGAAACTAGGGGTTTGGAGCCTCCTTCCAGTTTCATCTGGAAAACAAAGGAAGCTGGTGCTTCCAATGAATGTAATTCTTAAAGACATATAAGAAAAATCATTTCGTCGTCTCCCGCTTTGGGTTTCCACGTAAAAACACTGGTGTATTGTGTATGTGTATGATTGATCATTTGTTCATTTTTTATTTACTTTAAAACTGTTGGATGATAATGCTACATCGATATAACACTCGAATTTTTTGGTTAAAAAGGACTGTATTGCTCTATTACTGATTCACACCCCCTCTCATTAATCCAACAATTGGTATCAGAGCCAGTTCCTTCAGGAAACAATTTAACCACTGGAAGGAGATCATGGATTATTCTGAGAATGGAGTACCATTGTTCAATGGTCAAAATTGTTTGAAGTATGAGATGTGGAGTGGAAGGACGAAAGTATTTTTATAGGAACAAGGGAATTATATTTGGTTATCATTCATTACAAGATATGATAGTTCAAAAATGGAAAAGACTGCAGCCAAGAAAGAATTGAAGAAGAATAAAAAAATAGAAATGGATTTCATACGGTAAGTATTACCTAATCTGATAAGAGAAAATGTTGGTAAATTTTCATCAGCCAAAGAACTTTGGGATAAGTTACATGACATATATTCTTCACCCATCATGCATTCAGAAAATTACAAAGAAGATGAAGATACATATCAAGAAGAATTATGTTCACCATGTCAAACAAATTCAGAAGATGAAGAGTACATAATCACCAAATGTATGTTTTTTTTCTTTAATTGTGAAAAACACGGACATCTTGAAAGAGAATTCCATGAAGGAAATGAGAAAGAAAAACCAATTGAAAAGGAAGACAATTATGAAGTGGAATTGATTAGTTCTTTAGATGAACTAAGAGAAGAAAGAAAGTCACTCAAGAAAGAATTGATGAAACAAAAGGAAAGTGTTAGCATTTTTGAAGAATCCCAACAGGTCATCAAGAACTTAAGAAGTCATCTAAAAGAAGCGAGAAAGATCGAAGAAAATATTGAATATCAAAAGCAGTATTTGGAAGCCAACATAGCAGCATAGATGGAAGAAGCAGAAATGAGAGAGAAGATATTGACATATCATCTTAAGGAAACAACTAACGATCTAAACCATCTTGAGACATAGTTTGGTCAAGAAGAAAAAGGACTTGAAGAAGAAATAATCAAATTAAAAATTCATCTTGAAGAAGAAAAAAGAACAAAAGAAGTCATGAAGTCTCAAATAATGAAGAAAGAATAAGAGGTTGAGAAGATTGAAGAAGAAGTTGTCATATTGAGAAGTAAAATCGTCAAGATCAACAAGAACATTGAAGAGACATAAACATCCACATAAATTGTAGATAATGAAGAGAAGAACTCTAGGTTGCTTGAAAATAAGAATGAAGAAAAAAGAAAGACTTATGCAGAATTGCTCAAAGGAAGGAATCATGGTCAACTAGAATATAAGAAAACTATTAAATATACATCTTCAAGAAGATCATCCATGTTCAAGCCACAAAGAAGCTTCAATCATGATCTTGATCAGTCAAGGAAGAAATTCAGAAGGACTACACAAATTAATTAGATATAATAAAGTATGGATAAGTAAACACGAAGAAGAGGTGAACAAATACTAGGTCCCAGAGATTGCAAGATTGGCAATAAAACAAGATGAAGAAAATTATACAGAGAAAAAAAAAATGTTAGATATATAAAGGTTTGGAAAATAACTGAAAGAAAAGAACGACAAGAAAATAAAGAATAGGTTCAAGAGATTGTACTTCCAGGCATTTTAGTGAAAGATGAATCCACAGACAGAAATAAAGAAGTCATACGTCAGAGAGATGATGAATCTACCAATGAAGATGATGATGAATATAGATCATAGAAGGAACTGTTATGAGTCATCAGTCTTAGAGACTCCCAGGTAACATGAATATTAGATAGGGGGATTCTATGCGATAGTTTTGATAGACTAGAGAACCATCCTTCGAGCATCTTTCATAGTTTGAGTAGATAGATCCAGTGTAGTCAATTAGCAGAAGTATTATTTGATAGTTGTATTACTGAAGAATTCATGATAGTATAGTAATAAATGGGTCAACATTATGGACATTTTTGCAGTAGAGTCTTGGACAGTATGGACAAAGATGGATTTTTAAGAACACTTAGAAGGTTTGGATAGATATATGGCAGTGGACGAGAGCATGGATTCATACATTGGTTTAGAGAGTGGTTCAGAGGCAAAGGAACATTATGGATTTTAATTACATAGGAAATGGCTTGAACAATGCTAATGGATTCCAAATTGACAGATTATTTTTGGACACATGCAATGCATACAAAAGTTCACATTCAAAACAGAGTAATGCTCAGAAATGACACTAACAGAACTCCCTACAAGTTATGGAAAGGAAGACCATCAAATGTGAAGCACTTCAAGGTATTTGGAAGAAAATGATCCATCAAAAGAGAAGATGGAAGAATGGGAAAGTTTGACTCTTGTGTGGACAAAGGAGTACTTGTTGGTTACTGAAGTACAAGAAAAACATACAAGTGTTACAATATGAGGTTGAACAAAACTGTGGAAAGCATCAATGTAACAATTGATGAAACAGGTGGATGAGAATTAAAGGAAGAAGTAAATGAATCAATGTAACAACTTTACGAAGAAGAAGTGGAAGTCGAAGAAGAAGCAGAAGGGGAATATGAAGAGGATCAAACAGAAGTAGAAGGGCAAGTTCAACAAGTGTCTCCAAAGACACGTAGAAAACGAGTACAAAAGAATCATCCTTCAAATTAGATTATCGAAAAGAAAGATTTAGGAGTTGAGACTGGAATAATAATTTGTTCCCCAGAACAAATGCACCAAGCATTCTCATCTACGATTGAACCAAATAGTTTTGAAGAAGCCAACAAGGATGAATTCTGGAATAATTCCATGGATGTATAATTAGATCAAATAGAAAAGAATGACACTTGGGAATTGGTTCCAAGAACAAAGAATAAGAATGTGATTGACACAAAGTGGGTATTCATAAATAAATTGAATGAAGATCGACAAGTTAAAAGGAACAAAGCTATATTGGTATGTAAAGGATACACACAAGTTGAAGGAATCCACTTTGAAGAGACATTTTCCCCATTTTCCAAAATGGAAGCAATCTAATTGCTCCTATCTTATGCATACTCCAAGAATATTAAAGTGTATTAGATGGATGTGAAATCAACTTTTTTGAATGGGGAACTTCAATAAGAAGTCTACATTGAACAACCAAAAGGATTTCAGTTGTCAGAGAAAGCAGTTATGTGTGTAAATTGAAGAAGGCCTTGTATGGTCTAAAACAGGATCCTAGAGAATGGTACTCTAGACTGGATAAATATCTATGACAAATAGGGTTAAGAAAATGAAGTGTGGACAACAACCTCTACATCAAGGTAACTCGATATAGTGTTTTATTAATTTAATTTTATGTTGATGATATTATTTTTTGAAGCAATGATGACAGGTTAATGTAGAAATTTGCAAAGGATATGAAGAATAAATTTGAAATGTCATTACTCGGAGAACTATCCTTCTTTCTGGGTCTTCAGATACGTCAAAGAAAACAAGGAATTTTTATTTCTAAAACTAATTATATCAGAGAAATGCTAAAGAGGTTTGAAATGGAAGATTGCAAACTAGTTACCACTCCTATGCAAACTAGTTGCAAGTTGAGAAAAGATGATGATCCAAAGTCTACAGACCAGAGAAAATACATGTCAATGATTGGTAGGTTACTATATGTGACAACATCCAGACCAAATGTAATGCAAGAAGTTGGACAGGTGGCATGATTTCAAGCAACACTAAAGGAATCAAATGTCATATCAGTGAAGAGGATTTTCAGATATCTCAAAGAAACAAAAGAGTTTGGATTGTGGTATCCAAATAGAAAGGATATATCACTTATTTCCTACACAGAGGTAGGTTGGGCAAGTTGCATTGATGATCGACGAAGAACCAGTGGAGAAACGTTCTACTTGGGTGAGTGTATAGTATCATGGCTAAGGAAGAAATAATCATTAGTACAAGCAGAGTATATTGTAGCAACAACATGTTGTACACAGGTTCTATAGATGAAACAAACTATGAAAGATATATAGGTTGACTATGATGAGACCATTCCAATCTATCGTGATAATACAATCGTCATCAATATCTCAAAGAACCCGGTGATGCACTCCGAGAAAAAGCACATTCCAATCAAGTATCTCTTTCTACGAGAACAAGTTGCAGAGAAGAACATCAGAGTTGAATATGTGTGCAGAAAAGAACAAGTGGCATACATCTTTACAAAAATGCTTCCATGGGAAGCCTTTGAGTATCTTTTCCAGAGACTCAGAGTAATTTCTACTCCAAAATGAATTATTTTGAATGCTTATCTTATATGTCTTAGATTTACATGAGGAAGAACCATAAAGAAGATAATTTAGGTCGGGAGATCAGTTTCAGGAAGAGTTCGGTGAGGGGGAATATCCCGAAGGAAAGTTCAGGTAGGGGAGAAACCCCCAATGGAAATATACCTTTTCCATTGATGACAAAGCGAGAGATATTTATCAGATGCAGAGAGGAGAGGCATGGTTCTAGGGGGAGCGATGGTGACAGAGGGAGCATGAGTGATATGATTTTAGTATTGCATGACATGAATTCGGTATTGCATCAGAGTGTTTCCATTAATTACAAAGGGGGGTATTTTTTATTAATTGGGTGGGTTGTCATTGATGTAAACCCTTGAAGAAAGTCTGGTACCGATTTTTGGTAGTACAAAGGTTTGGGTAATGGAACCAAGTTTGTTTGATGGATAATAGTATGAGTTTTGATATATTTGCAGGGAATACTATTCTAGATGGATAATACATGTCATTCCATTTCTGGTGGTATGTGGAAAATCACATAACTCCTCACGGTTAGAGAGTTATGGCTATGTGAAGTTGGAGAACCCTCATGAGTCATCCAAAAGACCCAAAAGGTCAAACTAGTCAAATTATTTGCAAACAATAAATTATTTAAATAATAAAGTGAAGTTATGAGTGTACTATAAGTCAAACAGGATGATTTTTTATTTTATTTAAATAATAAAGTTAATGGAGAACTTACTAATTAAGGAAAGTGGTTAAGTTCAGCGAACAAGTGGTTAGAAGTGGGTTAACCCTAAAATAAGGAAAGTGGGTTAAGATGGTTAAAAGGTAACCCCTTGATGAAGCTACATGAAAGTATAAATAAGAGGCAATGCTCTCTCATTTAATAACACTTGAACATATTGAATATCTATTGTTGTGTAAGGTTTATTGCAAGTAATCATTGATACGTCTGAAGTTGTGAAAGTCTGAGGTAGCACGAAGGGCTGATGACGAGAGTTTCAGAATTACAACAAATACTAAAAAACACAAATTTTTGAGGTATACGCGGGCTAACAATGTATTATGGTGCATACATACATGGGTTGGAAGTGTATTAGGGTACGTACACGAGGATAAAGCCATATAAACTTGAGAATATGAAGATTTCGAGGTTCTATATTCTGAGATCAAGCTCCCAGTAAGGTATACAGTGATCAGATACATTAGATCTATTGATTTGTTCAAAAGGTATGTCTTATTTCTATGATTAGTTGGATTTTGATGTATGCATGAGAAATGGTTATGGAGACTTGAGGATTCTCCCTAGAGAGCTTAGTGGCTATGTGGGATCTTCTGTATAAGTCAGATCTATAGAAATACAGTGCTGGTATAATCAATATTGATACCTCTTGTTATATTTAAGGCACATCTTATATTTCTTGGCATATGGATAAGGTTTTTTTGTGGTACATGGCTGAGAGATTGTATTTGTTAAGTGGTTGATCTATTAAGAGGTTGAATATCAAAAAGGTTTTGTTGTCTAGATCATGTGACGGTTATTATACTTGTTCATGATTACACACACTTATATGGCACATGACTAGAGAGTGATATATATATTCTTTGGGTAAACATTATGTATGAAGATGCATGCACAGGGTACAATTACAGTCTGGATACAATGACAGGTTGCAGATCTATGTGAAAGAAGTTGCATAGGATCAGGTGTTTTTAGAAGAAAGAAAACCCTAGTTTTCAGAAAGTATACACAGGCTGCATAATGGACATGATGCATACATATGCAAGTTGTTGTATATATAGGGCACATACATATGCATGTTGCAAAACTATAGGTCGCGTATCCCAAGCTTCAGATGGCATACACAGGATGAATAAAAGACAGGATGCGTACATACGTAGGATGTTGTATAGATAGGGAAGGTACATACGCATGTTGGAGAACAACATGGTGTGTATCTATTGTATTTGGTTGATACATGTTTAGTTCAGGTACATATTGATTGCAGGGAAGTTGTACAGGTTGGATGTAGTTCATTTGTACAGGTTGGTACAATTTTATAGTGGTATATCTCACAGTGATTGTGTGACAGTGGTTCCATCATTCTACTTATAAATCAAGGCTATTGGATGGAGAAAGGATAGGTGGTTGTAGACAAAGAACATAGGGGGTTGTAGCCTCCTTCTGGTTGTAGCCAAAAAATTGCGGAGTTGGACCTTCCCTCAAGTTGTCTCCTGAGAAGCTAGGGGGTTGGAGCCTCCTTCTAGTTGTAGCTGGAAAACAAATGAAGTCGGTGCTTCCAATGAATGTAATTCTTAAAGACATATAAGAAAAATCATTATGTTTTTTTTTTCTCTCTTTGAGTTTCCACGTAAAGACACTGGTGTACCGTGTATGTCTATGATTTCTCATTTGTTCATTGTTTATTTACTCTGCAATTATTGGATGATAATGCTACATTGATATAACATTTTCATTTTGTGTTTAAAAAGAATTGTATTTCTCTATTGTTGATTCACCCCCCCTCTCAGTAATCCAACACCTTTAACAATATTAACTAAGAAGGATTCATTTTCATGGACTCCAGAGGTAATTCAAGTTTTTGAACAACTTAAAGAGGCGATGTGAAAATCTCTTATCTTGACCACACCAAACTTCACAAAAACCTTTATTGTGGAATCTGATGCCTCAAGAAATGACATTGGTGTTGTTCTAATACAATAAGGAAATCCCCTTACTTTTGAAAGTCATCCACTCATTGGAAATGACTTACACAAACCCATTTATGAGAAGGAAATGATGTCAATACTATGTGCATTGAAGCAATGGATCCCTTACCTAATAGGTAGGAACTTCAATATCAAAACATATCATGATAGTCTTAAATACTTCTTGGAAGAAAGAGTATCTTGAAAAGAATAACAAAAATGGGTGAGAAAGATGTTGGGTTATGATTTTGAAATTATCTACCAAAAAAGAAAGTAAAATGTTGTGTAAGATGTGATCTCAAGAATGGATGAAGATGTTGATTCCTTTCTCTATGCTATCTCGATCATCCAACTTGATTGGATAATAGAAGAAAGTGATGAATGGAAGAATGACGAAAAAGTGTCGACTTGCATTCAAAGATTGCAATAGGATTCCAGTGCATCAGACACATTTACATGGAAAAATTATTCACTATGGTACACAGATCGCTTATATTTATATGAGAACTCCCAACTCAAACAAAATATACTCTTGTAATTTCACACCTCTCTGGTAGGAGGGCACTCAGGAATTTTGAAGACCTACCACAGGTCCAAGAAGGAATGTTTTTGGGATGGCCTTAAAATTGATGTTCAAAGGTTTGTGGCAGAATGTTTGCTTTTCCAAAAACATAAGGTGGAACCAATTAAGTCCCTAGGTATTTTACAACCATTAGCCATCCCAAGTCAGCGTTGGGAGGAGTTTTCCATGAATTTCATCACAGACTTACTGAAGTATGAAGGAATGAGTGCCATCATGGTGGTTTTTGATATATTGAGCAATTATGCACACATTTGTGCACTCTCTCACCCTTTCAAAACCACTATAGTTTCCACTGCATTCGTGGAGACATTTCAAAAGCTACATGGAATCCCAAATATTATTATAAGTGATAGAGATCCCATCTTCACTGGACATTTTTGGACATAATTATTTTCTTGTTTGAATACTCAATTGTCTCATAGCTCATCTTATCATCCTCAATATGATGGACAAACCGAGAAAAAATGTTTGGAAGGTTACCTTTGTTTCTTTGTCTTTTATAAACAACACAATGGTTCAAGTTGTTACCCTTGGCACAATGGTGGTATAACACTTACTTTCATACTGCAACAAAAATGACACCATGTATGGTGCTATATGGATATCAACCACCACCCATCACTTCTTCCCTAAAATAAAAATATAAGGTTCGATCAATGGAAGATCACATCGAGCATAAATAAAAATTTCTCCAACTCCTAAAGGACAATCTGACCATGACACAAAATCACATGAAACAACAAGCATATCAACATCATAGTGAAAGATGTTTTGAAGTAGGGGATTGGGTATTTTTAATACTACAACCATAAAAACAGATGTCCCTCGAGAAAGATAAGAAGGATAATAAATTATCACCAAAGTACTATTTCCCTTATAACGTGTTGCAAAATATTGGTGCTATTGCATACAAATTGGAGTTGCCTACATCTTCGCGAGTACACCCAATTTTCCATGTTTCATTCTTAAAGAAGGTTATAGGTGACACGATGCCAGTTCAAACTATATTTCCATAACTTGACGATGAATAAAAAAAAATATTGGATGCTGAAGCTATCACTTACACAAGAATTCATCATATCAGGAATAGATCCATTTCAGAGTATCGCATTAAGTGGAAGAAACTATCTGTTGAATATTCCACTTGGGAAGATGAGTCTTTTATACAAAAACATCCATAATTACTCAAGTGTTGTGGAAAACACTTTTTTGAAGGTGTTGAGTCCCTATTTTGACATATATAATGCCCTATATTACCCTGTATCTAAGCCCTTTTTTCCTATGATATAATCCTATACTAGACTATTCCCTCCCAAAACACATACCTAATAGTTGTGTTCATGTTCACAAGAGGTAATTGGTGATTTAAAGCATGTTTGTTTAACTTTCTTAAATTAATTCGATTAAAGTGTTTTATTTTGTATAGTCCTAATGGTTTAATTCATGAGCAATCTATCCAGCACTACCAGACACCATGAAAACTGGTACCAAATCCATTCCGATACTAAGTTGTGTGCTATTCCGGTACTACCTGCTCTGCATCCATTCGGGTACCAAACTCGCGACTGTGTGCAATCTGGTACCAGAACCTCTATTTCTAGAATGCGCCAATTGGACCAGAATGATGGTGAATATTTCGAGAAGACATTTGAATAGAAGCACCCAAATAAGTTTTCAAGTTGCAAGAGACTCCATCTCTCATGCACTTCGTGTCATGAGGATGGAGTCGATTCCTCAAAATTCGATGTAAATCTTAAATTGTAAAATTTCTCAAACTGTTTAATGCTTATCCATAGATATTGATAGTATCAGATGTTATCGGATTAATCGGTAGGTGCGGACACTAACAGATCTCCCTAGATCCACCTGGATCTAGAACAAAACAGGACAGGACATGACTATTTCCCTAAGTTTTGACCATTGAATTAACTAGGAGGCAAGAACGAATAACATACCTTATTATCACTTCCTAGGGTATTTGTTGCTCCCGCTTCACTCCAGTTCTCTCATGAAGTCAAGACCAAGACAACACAAACCAACCAAAGTGAAGATAGCACAATCTATTCAATTGTCAACCTATGTGTATGATCAAGGAATTACACAATAAAGTGGAAATAGATTTATGGGAAAGGGACATGCCACTGTATCATATTAATGGAAAGTAAATATTACAACCTGATAGCCTTAATGTTGCAAGCTTCCTTTCGATGGCTCTTGGCTCCAACACACAAACTTGCCCGATCTTTGCATGAAGAAGATCAAATCCTCTTGATAGACTTGCTATAGTCTCCAAGTTGTTGTTCAAGCTTCAGTCCTTCACACAATTCTTTCACCAATCCTCCAATGAATCTTGCTTAACCTTTTCCATGAGAATTCCCTCAATATATAGGAGAGAATGAGATAGTTACTTGGATAAGAACGATCCCACAATATCTGGGAATCCAGTACAAGGATAACCATTCGAATGCCAACCCATCCTTCTAGAAGATTCCCTTCTAGAAACATCGAGAATTCTTCTTTTTCCATGCTTTAGGAAGATTTCACACCCTAGTTATTCAACACAGTGTGAGAAGTTCACACTCTGGCTTAAGGCAGCCTGCGATAATCAGGCATTCTCGCACCCAAATATATCAGCAGCCTGCGAACCTTCTTGAAAAATGAGTTTTCTGGGAAGATATGAAAGTAACTTTTCTCAGGAGAAAGTTCTTATGAAGAGCTTGAGCACACCATCATCAATACATCATCATGATGACCAAAATCATGAGTAACATCAGCTTACCTTATATAAGGAATGTTGTATAGATGATAATGGGTGATAATAGTGAATGTAACGAAGTATACTGTCAGAACCAGATGATACCTATCATTTGTATGGATCAAGTAAAAGATTGTTGATCCAATTTACCAGTTGAATTAATGCAGAAGATATTTTATGTCAATTCTTGAATGTGAGTGAAAATCTTTAGTCCGTCACTTCTTAAGAGGTTCCTTATTAGTTCTGCAAGGGACCACCACCCCAGCTAAGGTAAACCTCCTTGTATACATTCTATGTGTTTGTGTGGATATTTTATAGCAGTGTGTGTGTGATTGATCTTTAATTTATTTTCGGAGTTTCAGCATTGAGTTAATCATTTTTGGATTGTGTGAATAAGCAGGTGTTAGATCAAATAGACACTTCATTCTCAGATGTTGAAGATGGATATTTAATTATTTGAAGCATGGACTGATATCTTGAGTTTATGATTGCAGTAGATTTAGTGTATCAAGGAATCAAAAGACTTTATATCTCATCTTCATGCTCTGTAATAAAGTCTCTCAGTTATACTGGATATTCCTTGTGTTGGTTTGATTGAATTACATGAGGTTGGAGTTGGCTTTTGATTTCAAAAGCCATTGGAATTGATTGCTAGTTACTGTTTTGATTGCTATAGGAGACAAGCTTCTTAAGTTCATCCCTTAAATTCATGATCCTGAAATGAATAGACTTGTTTATTTAGGACAACATATCTTTGATTGGCTGTTTGTTTAAGTTTCATTATCAGTTTTCTCTTCTAAGTTCAAAGATATTTGAAGTATTTAGAAATCTTAGAAACAAAGATTTTATGTTATTAATTATTTCCTATATGAAATAGACTTAGGTAGGTTACCTTCTCTCGACATATATAGTTTAACAACTCTTTTGATTACGAATCCTGGATTGACATTTAAATGAGTGTAAGATATATATTGAAGATATTTATACACCAACATTTTGGCGCCATTGTTGAGGAGTTGTAAACAATAATAGGTAGCATTTTGAGTTTTTGATTGGTTTGATGAAGTATTGGATTGGATTTGAGTATAATCTGAGGGTGGAGAGAAGACGGTAAGACGAAAGGTAAGAAACTGTGCATCCACTTTGGTGGGGTTGCTCCAAAGTCAAGTTGTCCTCCTACCTTTAATGAGGAATCTATGTTTTTCATTCATTTCATTTAAATTTCTTTTATTAGTAGGTATAGGGATAATAAAGGTAGATTTATTTCTCCTAAAATCTCAGAAAAGCTAGGAAAGAAAATAACAA
>ML782796.1:461042-481039 GCA_009831015.1 Picea engelmannii
AATTCATCGAAAATTCATGCAGGAAAAATTCTCATAGGAGAGAGATCAAAGGCAGCAATTGCAACAACAACAAAGGGCACTAAATCTGAAGCCATTGTTCAGATTGAAGACATAAGAAAGTAGAAAGAGAGGAAGCACTAGTGACCCCATCTAAAGGAGAAAGTGGAAAAGAAGTAGAGGTAGTAATAGAAGAGGTTGCATTTGTTGTTGGAAGGCCACACAAAACCTTGGAATAACTAGAGATACCAAGTAACCCAGTGGTGGAACCATCACTCATTGGAGAAAATTCACCACCTCCCTACAGGTTGCTTTGAGACATGGCAAAAGAAGAGGGAAACATAGCTAATGAAATAGATACATTTGGATTCCCCATACTAGATATCACTAAAGAAGTTGCTATGAAGAACATTCCTTTATCTTCACTTCCTCATTTTCGAGGTATGTCGACAGAAGACCCTGACTCATTTTTATTTGAATTTGACATATTGTGTAGGAGTTATAACTACACAGATAATTCTCAAAAATTAAAAATTTTCCCGGCTACACTAAAATATTAGGCACTAAGGTGGTTCATGAGCTTAGGGGAACACACCATTTTGTATTGGGATGGTATGATGGAGACCTTCCTCCAGAAATACCAATATTATTGTAGACCTAGGGATGCTAGGAATGATATATTCAAAATGCAGCAATCTGAAGAAGAGAGCCTAGAAGACTACCTAGAAAGGTTCTTATACAATTACCAAAAAACTAAGCAGTTTTCCTTAGACACAACTACAATGAGGGTTGTCTTTCTAAAGGGTGTGAGGGATGATTGAATTGAAGTGTTAAACCTCATGAATTATGGGGATGTATACCAAAAGCCATTTGCATACATAGCAGAGTATTGTAAAAGATACTCTTGCAGTCAAGCTAAAATGAGGAAAAGTATAAGGGACCCTACCAACATAATTGTTAAACCCACATATAGAGGTGTCACTAGGATTGAAATGGGAAATCTATTAGAAAATTTTCAAAAAGATATCCTAAACACCATCAATTCCCAACTAGATACCATGAAAATTAAAAGAAAACAAGAGGAAGAAAATGTTGCATTAGCAATTTTCTGTCATCATTGTAGGAGGAAACACCCTAAAAAATAATGCCCCCTTAATGTTATTGAAATCTGTGGTCTCTGTGCAAAGGACCATCCTACTAATGAATGCCCTTCTCTACCCGGACTCAAGGCCATGTTCAAGGGAGGAGGAGAACCTGAGACATCCTACCCCCCTAGGAGACCATGGAGACAACAAAACCCCATCATGTTTGCAGACCAAATTACACAATACCCCCAACAGTAGTGGGTACCCCCCATGTCTTATCCTCAGTGGTCGACACAAACCCAAGCTTGGAAACAAGACTAGAGAGGACCTGTATATGGGAATTCTCCCTTCCAACCAACAATTTTCCCACTTATCCACAATAACCTTCGAATATTTCACAACTGCTCCCAGGATTTAACCCCCTTACTCTTCTTCTGCCCCCACAATTACAACAACATATCACACTACCCATGAACCCAAATATGTATCAACCAATGCAAGTTGAACCCATCCAAAACCCTCCTTGGCCTACCCCTATTCCTGCACAACCTATCCCTAACCCAAATAACAGGCTGACACAACCTATACAAAACGTTGAAGTACAAACCTTCCCTACATATGTAATAATTCCATCTCCATTTAATGGAATTTAATTAAGATCAGGAAGGGTTGTAAACAAAACAAATCCCACTATGGTCATCCAAGAAGAACAAGTACATAATCACACAAATCAAGAAGAACAAATAGATGTCCAAAGAGAAGAACAGATGACTAATCCATTGAATGAAGAAGAAACACTCCAGTGAAACAAGAAATTCCTTCTCCCAACTCCCTTGTAGAAGAAACACCTCATAAAATGAATCTTCCTTACCCAGAAAGGTTGCTCGTAAAGAAAACTGAGGAACCTCTAGAACATAATCTAGAGACTGAAATCTGAAACATATGTGTAAAGATCCCACTACTACAGGTCATTAAAGACATACCTATCTATGCTAAAATTGTAAGGGACCTTTGCATTAAAAATCCAGGGAGAAAGAGGAAGGAACCTCCTGTCATATGGGTGGTAGGGAAGTTATCTGAATTTATAATAGAAATTCCATCTAAGTATAGTGATCCAGGGAACACAGTGGTAACCATAGAAATCAATGGTGTTTCCTTACCTAACACATTGATTGATCTAGGGGCAGCAATAAATGTGATGTTAGTAAACACTATGAAAACACTGCAACTAGATCACCTAAGACGAACACAAAATTTGTTGGAGCTTGTAGATAAATCAGTTATCACCCCAACAGGAAGTTTAGATGATATAACAGTGACATTGGCCTCTGGGGAATACCCTGTGGATTTCTTAGTAATCCATCCCAAATCCCCCAAACCAGGAAACCCAGTGGTACTTGACCAACCTTGGTTGGCCACTACTGATGCATTCATCAGTTGTCGATCTGGAGAAATGAAAATTTCCAATGGCACTCAAAGTTAGAAACTTATCCTTTTTCCCCCTTCCCAACCAACCACTGACGTTCCTCTCTGGTTGGAGAATCCCTATGGGGAGGAGGACTATACTCAGCCCTTTTCACACTTGAACAAGTAAAAGGAGTACAAGAGAACTGTGAAGAACAAATCCTAAGTCTATTCTTGGCTGCTTCAGCATGTATTGACTATCCTCAATCTTTCTCTAACTACACACACATCTTTAACCATGAATTTCAAGAAATTTGGCACCCTTCCACTTCTACAGTAGAAACTGTTTCACAAGTAGAGGAAGGGAAAGAACGAGTTGTTCAAGATGTTGAAATCAGTCCTGGAAAGTCCTTATATATCAATGCTAGCCTAGAAAGAGATCAACAACAAAAGTTGATACAAATGATTCAAGGGAAATCTGATGTGTTTGAATGGGATTACTTTGGCATGAAACGGATCCACCCAGACACCTATATGCATCATATTTACACTAACGATCATATTAGACCTGTCAGGCAGCCCCAAAAAACAATGAATCCAGCCTTGAAAGATATAGTAAAAGAAGAACTCGAAAAACTCCTACAAGCCAATTTCATTTACCTTATATCATATAACAAGTGGGTCTCCCCATTAGTTATTGTAATAAAGAAAAATGGGAAATGGAGGATTTTTGTGGACTTTCAAGGATTAAACAAGGCCACCTATAGGGACTACTTCCCTTTGCCTTTCATAGATCAGGTCTTAGACACTTTGTCTGGGAAGAGGTATTTTTTTTTCCTGGATGGGTTTAGTGGTTACAACCAAATACAAATTTCACCAGAAGATCAGGATAAGACCATATTCACCTGTCCTTGGGGAACCTATGCCTATAGGGTTCTCCCCTTTGGGTTATGTAATGCCCCTGATACCTTTCAAAAGGCTGTCTTGGCTATTTTCTCTGATTTAACCAACGATTGTGTGGAAGTCTACATGGATGATTTCACGGTATATGGGGATGATTTCCAACAAGCATTATATAATTTGGGGAAGGTATTGGTTAGGTGTAAAGAGACCAACCTTTGACTTAATCACAAAAAATCAAGATTGTTGCTCACTGAAGGAATTTTTCTTGGTCACTACATCTCTGGTATAGGAATAAGAGTGGACCCTACCAAGATCAGCATTATTTCCCAAATCAAGATCCCTAGCTCACAAAAGGAAATTAGAAGTTTTTTAGGGCATGTTGGCTACTATAGGAGGTTTATTCAAAATTTTACAAACCTAGCTGCCCCCCTTTTCAAATTGCTAACAAAATATGTTGAATTCTATTGGGATGAGGAATGCCAAATCTCCTTTGAAATCTTAAAAACAAAACTTTCAAGTGCCCCTACTTTGAGAGGTCCAAATTGGTCTCTTCCTTTCCATATTTGCACAGATGCCTCAGATACCTCTATGGGAGTTGAATTAGGACAAAGGGAAGGGAATATTCCTTATGCTATATACTTTGTTAGCAAGAACCTCTCACCTGATGAAGCAAACTATATTGTCATAGAAAAAGAATTTTTATCAATAGTACATGCCATCAACAAGTTTAGACACTATATAACAGGATACAAAGTTTTTGTGCACACTGACTACTCAACTATCAGATTTATAAAGAAAAAACCTGTTACAAATGCTAGAGTGACTAGATGGTTGTTGTTACTACAAGAATTCAATATCACTATCATAGATAGGCCTGGAAGAGACAAATTGGTTGCTTATTTCTTGTCTAGACTTATTCATACAGGTGACAGTACTGCAATAGATGATGATTTTCTAGATGAGAATTTATTTTCCATTTCTACTTACACCCCTTGGTATGTAGACGTAGCCAACTATCTGGTAACCAAGAAGCTACCTCAAAGTATGGCATCCAGATAAAAACAAAGAATTATTCAGCTAAGTGCTAACTATATGTGGCATGAGGATACCCTATACCGAACTGGACCTGATTTGGTAATCAGAAGATGTGTTCGGGAAGACGAAATGCAAGATATCTTCAGATCCTGCCATGATGGCCCATGTGAAGGCCATTTTGCTGACAAAAGGACAACTTAAAAGATTCTACAGTCTAGCTATTATTAGCCAATCATCTTCAAGGATGCAAAGAAATACGTGGCCAGCTGCGATGATTGCCAAAGAATGGGAAAACCTACAACAGTCGACGAAATGCCACTCCAAGCCCAAGTAGTGATCGAACCCTTCGAAAAATGGGCCTTAGATTTTGTAAGACCTATCAATCCCATGTCCCATAGGAAAAAGTACATATTATTTTTCACAGACTATGTAACAACATGGGTAGAAGCCAAGGCTTTGTATTCAACCAATAAACAATTTGTTGTAGACTTTCTCTTTGAGGAAATATTCACTTGTTTCGGGGTACCTTGGGAAATAGTCACTGACCAAGGGACACAATTCACCTCAAATTTGGTCAAGTCTCTTACTGAATAGTACAAGATCAAACACATAAATTTTTCCCCCTATCACCCCCAAGCTAATGGCCAAGTGGAATCGACCAACAAATTGATAGAGGCCATCCTCACTAAGACTGTTCAACTGCATCACAAAGACTGGGCTAATAGATTGCTCGAAGCCTTGTGGGCCTATAGGCCATCTTGGAGAAATACAACAGGCCATACACCTTATGATTTGGTGTATGGGAAATAGGTACTACTACCCATAGAGTTTCAGGTAAAAACCTTCAGAACCGCCATGCAATTAGGGATGGACCTCAACGAAGCTAAAAAATAGAGGCTATTACAATTGAATGAGCTTGATGAGATAAGATAGGATGATCTACAAAGAACCACCCTGATACAAGAGAAAAGGACCAAAGGGAACGACAAGTACATTAAAAATAAGTCCTTCCAACCAGGTGATTGGGCCCTCCTATATGGTAGAAGATTCAAAACTTTTAAAGGTAAATTGTCTACTAGATGGATGGGGCCCTATGAGGTTGATACATTTTATGACAATGGTTCAGTAAGGATAAATACCATTGTTGAAAATTAGACTTCCCTTGTTGTAAATGGGCATCGACTGAAGGTTTATCACAAGCCTCTGTCAAAGGAGGATTTTGTCAAAAATGTTCTTCAGAGTTCTAAAATGCAACTGATAAGAAAGAAGGTTTCTCCTCCTGCTGACCTACCACAGTAAGTTCAATTGTATAAATTCATTTTCTATACATAGGTGTGTCATTAGATGGAGTTCTTCTTTATTTTTCTAATATAACTAACAAAAGCAAAAGAAAAAAAAAAGGATTGGTTGTGTTCCCATGTAGATAAACAAATAAGGAGGAAATCTACCAGATAGAGTCTTCTTTAAGTTTTCCAAAATCTTTAAAAGTGAAAACACCAGCGAGCAGGAACTAGCCCAGGCTCGATAAAAATCCACAGGACAGTATAGAGAGTTTTCTTTAAGTTTTTCAGACTCTTTAAAAGTGAAAACACTGCCGAGTAGGAACTAGCCCGGGCTCGATAAAAATCCACGGGACAGTATAGAGAGTTTCCTTTATGTTTTTTAGACTCTGTAAAATTGAAAATACCGGGGAGAATTAACTAATCTGGGCTCGATAAAAATCCACAGAAAAATAGTAGTTAGGATTATTATTGTTATTGTAATAAAAGAGGAAATTCTAGTAGAAGCGTGATCACCTTGGTTCCAAAAGAAAAGGGGTTCTGTCATCTCAGTAATTGTTCATTTCAGAATACCCTCCTATTACAGAGCTTTCTTGCATCATTCCTCTACAAAATTTGGTAACTACATGGTTTTTCAGTCGAATTTGATCACAAAACACCAGCTATTCCTACAAATCACTGCCACCAAAATCTGTGTCAAAGATTTTTTAAGCACCAGAAAAAATGTTCATCTTTGTGCTTATCTGGCACCAATGATCACCTCTATGTTCATCTAGTAAAAAGGGCCACCCCTGCACCAAATCATCTCATTGTTCTTATCCGGTATGGGATCCTATCTGGTATAAAAGAAGGGACCCTATGCTATTCTGGTACTAATTACAAATTCTACACCCAGGTGATCCGATATTCAGAAAACATGGTACTCAGGTAATCTAGTACTCAGATGATCCCATACCAATTTCAACTTTGTGCACAGGTGATCCGGTACTGGCAAGAATGTGACGAGTAACTTTCATCATGTTTCCAAGTTGCTGTCCAATTATTAGTGCTAGGACATACAGATTCAACATTTTTTTCATGTTATTTAAAGGAATTAGACTAAATATACATTTAGAACATCTGGTTTCTCTCGGATCATGACATACCCATGTTTTGTCATGAATATTTGTAAAATCCTTGACCAAACTTCCGTAAAGAGAAACTTTCCTATGAAATATCAAGAGTGCAAGGTCATGATGTCTTTTATAGGATCAAACTCATAGTCCCTCTATCTATCCGGTAAATAAACCCCATAAACTTATCATTCGTTGTTGTACTATATGAAATGACACAAACCATGAATCACAACATATCGAGTAATGATCCCAACTAATTTCATATACATGAGTCTGGATCATAACGACCACATCCTTCCGTGAATATCCTCCGACATCAAGTTTCCCACGAATCTGTAAACCATTAGTGCATCCGACCTGCCTCACCATATCATCATGATTATTGACGTGACCATTGTAATCAATAATTCCATTCATAAACGCTCCTCTGGATTGCTCTGCCATCCAGATGAGCGTTATTTACCGTTGCTATCACACCATCTACAAACATCTTGTGCCTTCGTATCCCTTGCATATTTTTCCCATCCAATACTCTATCATAGCCTACGTTTATTCGGTACTCAACCCTCGACCCTCTGTCCATGCTTCATCCACCTGAGAGAATTGTTTAATCTAGCACAGGGGTTGATAGGCATGAGCCCATATTTCAAATATACAGAGAAACAACAGAATATCACGCTTGCAAGAAAAAATATGAACAGGCAGGGTGGGTGCCATTCTTGGAGAAGTTTAAAGGTCATCATGAGGGAATTTCTCTCGTCTTTGCGCAGACATATGATGGAGAAAATGTGCATTTTGGGGAAATGAAGTTAACAATTATAGAATCCACTATAGAAAAACCTATGGGTCTTCTGATGGTTGGAGAAAAATACTTCAAGAGAGTGATTGTTGAAAAAAATATTTGTCAAAAATTCCTCAAATCAAAACATCAAGACCCTGATTGGACCAAGGGAAGCCCTCGAAGCTAAATCAAAGAGGAATATTGGATGATGCTCATAAGTCTGCAAAAATTCCTCACCTGCGAGGGAAGGTATGCGGTGACATTCATTTATCATTTAAAGATTTTATCACATTTCGAGGGAGGACGAAAAATTAATTTTCCCCACTTTCTATGGATGAGTTTAAAGAAAATGATGAGAGGGGTGAGTTCAGTTTCCAAGAAACCTAAAACTAGCCTTCATCATCATGGTTTAATCAAACTTTTGGTTGTTCATGCTTTAAAAACACAAGGTGGTAGTTGGAAGAAATTACTCCAACATAATTTCGTTCAAGAAAAATCCAAATCTGTTGAGACACAGGAGGTAGGGACACACAGTGAGGGTTCAAGTAGAAAGGAAAATAAAGACAGAAAGGTGACATTAGGAGGTAAAGAAGGCATTGTTATTCCCAGCTCATCTCAGCCCATTGAGAAATCAATGACAGAAAATTATGTTGTAAGGGAACCTACTATATTGAGGAAGAAGACAACCACCCAATCCTAGAAAGTAAGTCCTACCTCAGTTCAAAAGAGTAAAATATGAAAAAAAGACTCAGAGCTAGGAGGTCGATCAGACAACGTTCCTGAAACAATCATGGATATGTCATTAGAACCAGCCACCCAAATAGAGAAGACCCATGACCTCAACTTACAAAGCAAGAAAAATTTTGTACAAGCTAAAGTGTCTAGCTCAGTCCTACTCCCTAAGGACCAACTATCACAGAGTAAGAAATGAAAGAAGGAGAATATAGATCAACAAGATACTTTACATGAGGAAACTATAAAAACCCCTCTGAAATCCCCTAAAGAATTGAAAAGTATTCCTGAAGCTACTCGGACTTTCCAAAAACCGGTTGATGAATCGAAGGGAACCGCTAAGGTGACAAGAAAAAATAAAAAGAAACTAGAAGGGAAGGAGGCACAAGTTCTAGAGCCTATGCCTCAATCTTCCAGGATAGAAATACAGATTGGCCAGCAGAAGCAAACCCTGGAATTCACAACTCAAGTCCACAAGATAAAAGTCAAGTCGACACAAGAGGAACAGGTGTCCAGGCCTACCTTTGTCAGCAAATCTAAGAAAAGGAAATTGTTTGAAGAAACTCCTACCACTGTCAACAAGTATAAGAAAGTCTCCCTGCCCATATGAAGGACCACCCGAAGTATGGCCAAGAAGACGATAAGTCCAAACATACCTTCTCCTCAAGGAGAGTCCATGGATATTCCGAGTTCTTCAGAAAAAGGAAGTGGTTGTGGAGCCACCAGAAGAGAAACAGAAGGGTTGGTAACAATAAGTGAGACAGAAGGGTTGGTAACAAAGACTTTGAGGGATTTAAGGAAATAAAAAGAAGCTCAAGAGGTGGTAACTCAGGAAGCACTCGCACCTAGCCTAGACAAGTCCCTAAGCAGACAAAAAATGATAATAAAGACTTTGAGGAGTTTGAGGAAATAAAAATAAGCTCGAAAAATGGTAGCTAAGAAAACACTCACACCTAGCCCAGACAAGTCATTGAACAAACAAGAATTTTTAACAGAGATTGAGAGATTGAAGCAAGAAGTTGAAGAATACAAAATATTAGACAGGCATACCAAGGTAGAGAATGAAGAATTGAAGGAACATCATGCAGAGGTCTCGGCCAAACTTAACAAGGTCTTACGATTACTCAATTACACTAGGGTGATCAAGAAGGAATTGAAGACTGAAACTTCTGGTTTTAACATCTTGCAATCTGTAGCACACCCATTTCAAAACTATTGGCTTATTCGCGCTCTGATACCATTTTGTAGCACTCCCATTTGTACAAAGCTCATACAGATATAATCTATCCAATGCATTTAAACAAATAAACACATTTAACTCAGAGTAAAACATATCATTACTGCTATAATTAAACAATCCATAGCGTTCCACATTAATTCGTTTACACAGTGGAAAACATGATAACATTTATAGTAAAGACATGATAAAATGTGATAAAACATAGTTAGACACTTATCTTGTAACAATGGTGGAATCCACCAACCAAATGCAAGCCTTCCACGAACCTCCCAGCCTTAGACCACACTTCTCATCAACTCAGCAGTGGGTCACCCCCGAGCTGGGACTAAGCTCCACCCCAAGGCAAGGAATCTAGGCTCAGGCTGAAGTTACAGGGAAAACAGTCACACACAACCACAAGGATGGAATTCTCTCCCAGGAATATCCCATGCTCACTGCCCATAGACCCTCATTCCCCCCATGCCTGTTCCACCCCAGGAGAATGCACCTTCTCTGTCACCTGGACAGTCCTTCGGCTGCCAATCTCCCTTACCTTGGGTTACAGGAAGAGACCGGACCGAAAGTCTCTAGGATCTATGGCAGCAACAGGGTTCCTACCAGGAGTTCTATCCTTCCCCTACGCACTCTCTCACCTGGAGGGAATCGCTCACAGGCCAACAAGCCTCACGCAGTCCAGTACTGCGTAGTCTCAACAATTCCACGGGAAAACAAACACAGGCTTTCCAAAAACTGGATTCGGCAATCACAGGATGGCTTCACAGTCACAACTTCGGAACAGGAATGCTCGCATAGGCTCGCTCAGCTTTCCCAAACAAGCAAGACTCTTCCCCGAAATCAACACAGGCTTCTCGTAGGCTGGGGTTACATGCATGGGTTTTCTCAGAATCAGACATAGACATTCGAGTCACAGGGTCTCACGAAGGTTCTCTACAGGAGACGGGTTAGTCATACTGCTCAAAGCTCCTTACGCGTTCAGACAATCCAGTGGAATGGGAATCAGAACCTTCTCACGGCTCACCCAGGCCGTTTTATTCACATGCACCAGGGTTGACACTTATCACCCATGGAACTGCATGCGTTCCACCAGCACACGTTCCTCCCACCACTTGGAAATTCACGTGTCCTTCCAAAAGGAATTAGGATAAAAACATATGATGCACATATCTTTTGGAATAATATTAAAATATTATTCCTAGGCTTAAGCCCCCTAGGCTCAACACTTAGCCCCTTTTTCCACCTTCCAACCCCTAATTCCTTGCCCACTCTGTGGATGCTCAGTCCCCCTTCACTCATTCATCGTGGTCGGTCTGCACCTGGCGGTGTTTATATTTTATTAAATGTTCTACATACATACAAGTACAATAGCAGGCTCCTGGCCTTCAATACTCAGGCTCCCTGGCCTAACAACACATAAGCCTCCAGCTTATGAAAACATGGCGCACTAGCCTATAAAACATGATTACAATTCCTTTCCAAACATGGTTTACAACGGGGCTCGGCCTTGGGGACACTACAATCCCCCTCCCCTTATTTTTGCACTGTCCTTGGTGCAACTTACACTGTCTCTACAAGCCTTTCAAAATTTTCAAAAAGATGCGGGTACTCTTCTCGCATAGCCTCTTCATGCTCCCATGTCGCATCCTCAGGACCGTACCAGGTCCACTGGACCTTTACAAGCTCTATAGCTCGATTCTGGAGTTGTTTTCTTTTCCTGTCCAATATGCGCACAGGATATACTTGCAAGACACCTTTTGGTTCCACCTGAATCACATTCCAATCGATAACATGATTAGCATCAAGTACATATTTCTTAAGCAGGGAAACATGAAACACATTATGTACAGTCATAGATGCAGGTAATGCAAGCATGTATGCAACCGGCCCAATCCTTTCTAGGATCTCAAATGGCCCACAAAATCTTTCTACCAACTTGGCGCAACTTCCCAGTCTTAGTGAACTCCTGTTAGTTTTCACTTTCAGGAAAAAATGATCACCCATTTTGAATTCTCTATGGGTTTTGTTACTATCAGCGTAACTTTTTTGCCTGTCCTGGGCAGCTTTTAAATTATGTTTAATTCTTATCATTTGGTCTTCCATCTCTTGGATCAGTTCAGGCCCAACTACTACTCTATCAGCTGGATTATCCCAGCTCACTGGAGTGTTGCACTTTCTTTCATAAAGTGCCTCGAATGGGATCATCTTCAATGATGCATGATACCCATTATTGTAGGCGAATTCTACCAAATGTAGGTAGTCTTCCCACCTTGATGGTTTATCCATCACATACATTCTCAGCATGTCTTCTATTACTTTGTTTACTCTCTCTGTCTGTCCATCAGACTCGAGATGATACGTTGTACTAAAGTTCAGATTCGTTCTGAATCCTTTGAACAGTCCTTTCCAGAAATTCGAAGTGAATTTCGGGTCTCTATCAGACACAATTTTCTTAGGAATTCCATGCAAGCATGCAACTTATTTTAGGAAAATATCAGCAACATCTGCTGCTCTGTCGGTGGTTTTCAGTGGAATAAAATGGGTAACTTTAGTAAGCTTGTTCACCACCACCATGATTGAATCATGCTGCTTTCTTGTTCTGGACAATCCTGTGATAAAATCCATTGTTACCACGTCCCATTTCCATTCAGGAATAGGTAAAGGCTGCAGCAACCCTGCTGGGTGCCTATGCTCAGCCTTAACCTTTTGGCACTCCATGCATCTTGCGATGTATTCAGCGATTTCTTTCTTCAGACTCGGCCAAAAATAATGGCTTTTGACTGCTGCCACAGTCTTCTGATATCCAGGATGTCCATCATAAGCCACATTATGCATCTCCTTTAGAATTGACAGCTTCAATTCTTGGACATTGGGTACATACACTCTGTTTTTATACAGAAGTAAACCATTAGTCCCCAAGGTGTAACTTTCCTTGGTCTATGGTCTCTCACGCTGCTGTAGCTTTGCTACAATATTTTTGTACTGCAAATCAGCATTTGCAGCTTCCAAAATTATGTCTTTCATCTCAGTCTGGTACATGCTAATGGCTGTAGCATGTAATTCGTGCACTTTTCTGCTGAGTGCATCAGCCACCTTATTTTCTTTCCCTTTGATATGCTTGATATCAAAGTCATATTTGCACAGAAACTCCAACCATCTGATTTGCCTGGCATTTAAGGTTGGCTAATCAAATAAATACTTCAGACCGTTATGGTATGTTCTCAACTCGAATCTCTTGCCCATGAGGTAATGTCTCCATTTCCTCAAGGCGTGGACGACTGCTGCCAGCTCTAAATCGTGAGTGGCATAATTCTTCTCATGCTCCTTCAACTTTTGGGACTCATAACAAATTACAAATCCCTCTTGGCTGAGAACTCCTCCCAGCCCCTCCTTACATGCATCTGTGCATAGTATGTAATCCTTGTTTGGATCTGCAATCTTCAGGATTGGAGCACTAGTTAATAGTTGCTTCAATCGCTGGAAGCTGCTCTCACATTCTTCAGTCCACTAAAACTTCTTCCCCTTCCTTTGCAAGGAAGTGATAGAATGAGCTATCCTCGAGAATCCAACTATAAACTTCCTATAGTAACCTGCCAGACCCATAAAAGATCTAACTTCTGCCACACTCCTTGGCGCTAGCCATTCTCGAATGGCCTCTACCTTTTCAGGATCCACAACGATCCCTTCTTTAGATATTATATGTCCCAAGTAATGGATCTGCCTTTGGTAAAATGAGCACTTGCTCAGTTTTGCGTACAATTGGTGTTCTCTCAAAACGTGTAGCACCATTCTCAGGTGTTTCTCATGTTCTTCCTCTGTCTTGGAATACACCAAGATGGCATCCGAGAACACTATGACAAACTTGTCCAAATAATTTCTGAACACCCCATTCATTAAGCACATGAAAACAACAGGCGTGTTGGACAATCCAAACAGAACCACTGTGAACTCATAATGACCATACCTTGTTCTAAAGGCGGTCTTTCTGATGTCCTCATCCTTTATTCTCACTTGGTGATATCCTAATCGGAGATCTATTTTTGAAAATATTTTCACATCCTTCAACTGATCAAAAAGATCATCAATCCTTGGGAGAGGATACTTGTTCTTGACAGTGACCTTATTCAACTGCCGAAAATCAATGCACAGCCTCAACGTTCTAGATTTATTCTTCACGAATAGGACCGAGGATCCCCATGGTGACACACTGGGGCGAATATAACCTTTCTTTAGTAGCTCTTCGAGCTTCAATTGCAACTCTTTCAGCTCTGGCGTACTCATTCTATAAGGAGCTTTCGAAACTGGAGTTGTTCCAGGCATCAAATTTATAGAAAAATCGATGTCCCTCCTCGGAGGTAGTCCAGGTACCTCCTGAAATACATCCTTGAACTCCTTGAGTAATTCATGGTCTTCCAGATTCGATACTACATCTTGGGATGCTTCTTCCACCCGAGCTGCAAATAATTGACAACCTTTCTGGTAGCATTTCTTTAGCTGCATGGCTGAGATTTCCCTCACAGCCATGGCTCTGGGAATTCCCTGGACTATTACCTGATTTCCCTCTTCATTCAGGAATGTGAACCTCTTGTTATGACAATCCAGAAGGGCATGGTGCTGGTCCAACTAGTCCATCCCAATTAAGCAGTCATATGAGCCTAAAGGAAAAATGTTCAATTCAGCCTTAGTGCTCATTCCTTTCATGTCCACTGAATAGGACTTAACCAATTCAGTGACCTTCCTCTTGGTCCCTGTGGCCAACTGTACTAACCAAGACTTCTCATGTTTGCTCCTGGTTAGATGTAAACTTTCCACCACTCTAGGATCTACATAACTATGGCTAGCCCCTGAATCAATTAAAATAACAAGTGGTCGGTTGTTGATCGTACCTTCCACTTCAATCATGTGCGATTGAAATTCTTCTTGCTTATTTTCCAAGGCTGCATAGATCCTCAGCATTCTGCTACCCATATCCTCCACTATTTCATCTTGTTGAACAGTATGGACAGTTCTTTCTTTGTCTTTTCTATGAGGGCAGTCTCTGTACCTATGATTTCCTTTACAGCCCCAACACTTTATAGGTGGAGGCCTTGGCATCTGCTCACTCCCTTTAACCTTCCTAGGCTCTTTAAAGGATGACTGTACCTAAGGATTGTTTCTGAAAAAGGAAGGCTTGCTTCCCTTCTGCCTCTGTTCCTTCTTAAATTTCCTCCGACCATCCAAGGCCTTCCGAAGGATAGGCCTTTCTCCTTGCTGTTCATACAAGCATTTCTCTTTTCTGATGGTATCTTCCATGGTCTTAGGATCGTCATATTGAATCTTGTCACTCATGGAAGGTGGAAGTCCACTCAGATACCTCTGAATTTTAACATCTTCATCCTTGATGAATGGAACATACTTTAGTAGTTCCATAAAATTTTGTTCATACTCATCAATGGTCATACTACCCAACTTGAGTTCGAAGAACTCCTTCATCTTTCTGTCATAGTATCTTTTAGTCAGGTATTTCTTCTTGAAATACCTATTAAACTCCTTCCACATGACCTCTTTCTCTCTGATGTGTTGCACCTGCAGAAACTGATCCGACCACATAGATGTTTTTCCTTTCAGTTGGTACACTGCAATTCTTCCTTCTACGTGGGCAGAATAATTCTGCAGTTGGAAGTATTTCTTCATGCCAAGCAACCAAGTCTCAGCATCTTCCTCCTTCTTATGTTATCCATCGAATGTTGGAGGCTTAATCTTGTTCATCTCTCCTTTCAATTCCTCCCTTCCAGATTTATGACATTTTCTGGTAGGGGATGGGCTTGAACTACTATGTATCTTCCTGTTAGAATGTCTTTGGGAGCGACTAAGATGTCGGCTACCGCTCCTTGACCTTCTTCTTCTTTCATGGGTTTTGCGACTCTCGATCGTACTTGAGTCTCTTCCCTTCTCAAGTTTCTTCTCTATTCTTCCAGGCTCTTCAAAATTTTAATTTTAGTTCACCCTGCCGATCCCTGACTTTCATAAGCTTTCGGCTATCATCTCGGTGAGCCTTGGCCTCTCTTTGCAACCTTTCAATGATTTTCATTATGTGTCCTTCCTTATCCTTTTCTTTTCTGTGCCCGTTGGAGTTCGATCTTTCGAATCCCAGGTTAACATCCTTTCCTTCCTATTTGTCTTCTATTTCAGGGGTAATCTGCACTCTTCCCCACTCCATACTCGGTGTTGGTTAACTGGAGTCTTGGCCTTTGTTGAACCCTGCACACACACTGTGCAATTAAATTCGAAGTTTGTCAGGCCATCAAAACCTCATGAACAATCTTAAGCATTTATAACTAATACCAACAATAACAAAAGACATTTCTATTCCAAATGAGTTTTCTGAGCTTCTCGTTCGGCTCTGCAATTTTTGTGTTTTTTTTTTTAAGCTTTCATTTTCGACACTTCAGGATTTTGGAACTTCGGGTTTCGGGGTTTCGGTACTGGAGAACTCCCGTTTAACTCTCCAGGCTAGACTCGGGGTTCACATGACCTCCCGTTATATGACCACAGTCATACCTCCTATCAGAGTTTCAGACTTCCCCATGTCCAAATGCAAATGTCCTCAGGATTCATGATTCTCCGAATCCTGACGCGCCCTTCACATGTTATCCCTCCTGGCATAGCTCCTGGTCCATGTGACCTATACCCCGTGACCGTAGTCAAACCTCTGGTCAGGGTTTCGGGGTTCGGAGTTTCACAATGCATGGACTTCTTGTCCCCACGATTCCCGATTCTCCGAATCTCGACTGGCTGACAGCTGGCCCCCCCACACAACGGAGCTTTCTTCCTTCTCTAATCTGCTGATAGCTGGTTCCAACTTATCGGGATTTTACGGTTCGTGATTCCAAAATACATAAACACTTACTCACTAGGGTCCCCGATATCGCGATGATCCAAGCACCGATCAACAACTTCCCATCGATCCTTTCTCGATGGCACCGATTGCTGCCTCGCGTCCTCCTCAAGAATGGACGGTCCTCGCCGCTTCTCGCTATTTCGCGATTTCATGATTTCAAATGCTTCAGGTGCCTTGTCTTCAGGGTTCGCGAAACGTTGAACCCTGATATGTCGATGGGCTCCCGATCTTGCCCACGTGTCCCAACTGAGGGACAACTCAGATGGTTCCCAGGACTTTTACCATGAAAATTCCCGACCTCCTTCGTGACTCTTGATATTGTGATTCTCAATTTCCTGAAATGGAAAATCTCACGACACGTGTCCTCCGTATTTCGGATGGTCTAGATCTATTTCGGAGCTTTCGCCCCTAGTCTCTAATATTTAACCTTCGGACATCTCCCGACAGATCCTATGACTGACGGGCTTTTCGGCCAAGATCTGACAGCTCAAACGGTTCCTAACCAATTCGGAATTTCGCATATCGTGATTTTCCCACATTCCTATGTATTTCAAAAAGGAATTTTAATTCCTACGCACATTTTTCCTGATCCAACGGTCACGAGGGCTCGCCTTCCCTCCCGAACAGATCCTAAGGTTCTAACGCCATTGGCATAGAGACCTGTCTCCCCATGGCCATAGACCACACTAGCTACGGTTTCACTCGTCGTTATACTTCTTGAGCTCGTAAGCATGGTCAAGCAACTACTTGACACTCTGGAACAAACCAGGGTCCGAAATTGGTCCTCCAGACCCAATTTCCCTTCGCATTCTCGGTCCAAAGACTACTCCACTGGCCCATCTAGGCTCAGTGTAGAAACCTTAGCTCTGATACCATTTTGTAGCACACCCATTTCGAAACTATTGGCTTATTCATGCTCTGATACCATTTTGTAGCACACCCATTTGTACAAAGCTCATACAGATATCATATATCCAATGCATTTAAACAAATAAACACATTTAACTCAGAGTAAAACATATCATTACTGCTATAATTAAACAATTCATAGCGTTCCACATTAATTCGTTTACACAGCGGAAAACATGATAACATTTACAGTAAAGACATGATAAAATGTGATAAAACATAGTTAGACACTTATCTTGTAAGAATGGCGGAATCCACCAACCAAATGAAGGCCTTCCACGAACCTCCCAGCCTTAGACCGCACTGCTCATCAACTCAGCAGTGGGTCACCCCCGAGCTGGGACTAAGCTCCACCCCAAGGCAAGGAATCTAGGCTCAGGCTGAAGTTACAAGGAAAATAGTCACACACAACCACAAGGACAGAATGCTCTCCCAGGAATCTCCCACACTCATTTCCCACAGACCCTCATTCCCCACATGCCTGTTCCACCCCAGGAGAATGCACCTTCTCTGTCACCTGGACAGTCTTTCAGCTTCCAATCTCCCTTACCTTGGGTTACAGGAACAGACCAGACCGGAAGTCTCCGGGCTCTATGGCAGCTACAGGGTTTCTACTAGGAGTTCTCTCCTTCCCCTGCGCACTCTCTCACCTAGAGGGAGTCGCTCATAGGCCAACAAGCCTCACGCAGTCTAGTACTGTGTAGTCTCAACAATTCCATGGGAAAACAGACACAGGCTTTCCAAAAAATGGATTCGGAAATCACAGGATGGCTTCACAGTCACGGCTTCGGAACAGGAATGCTCTCATAGGCTCCCTCAGCTTTCCCAAACAAGCAAGACTCTTCCCCAAAATAAACACAAGCTTCTCATAGGCTGGGATTACATGCACGGGTTTTCTCAGAATCAGACACAGACATTTGAGTCACAGGGTCTCACGAAGGTTCTCTAGAGGAGACGGGTTAGTCATACTGCTCAGAGCTCCGTACGCGTTCAGACAATCCGGTGGAATGGAAATCAGAACCTTCTCATGGCTCACCCAAGTCATTTTATTCACATGCACTAGGGTTGACACTTGTCACCCATGGAACTGCATGCGTTCCACCAGCACACGTTCCTCCCACCACTTAGAAATTCACGTGTCCTTCCAAAAGGACTTAGGATAAAAACATATGATGCACATATCTTTTGGAATAATATTAAAATATTATTCCCAGGCTTAAGCCGCCTAGTCTTAACCCCTAGGTTCAACACTTAGCCCCTTTTCCCACCTTCCAGCCCCTAATTCCTTGCCCACTCTGTGGATGCTCAGTTCCCCTTCACTCATTCATCATGGTCGGTCTGCACCTGGTGGTGTTTATATTTTATTAAATGTTCTGCATACATACAAGTACAACAACAGGCTCCTCGACTACAATACTCAGGCTCCCTAGTCTAACAACACATAAGCCTCTAGCTTATGAAAAATTTTCTCACCAGCCTATAAAACATGATTACAATTCCTTTCCAAACACGGTTTACAACGGGGCTCGGCCTTGGGGACACTACACAATTTGAGGAATAATAGAGAAGGGTCCAGTTGTGCACAAATTTTTTGGATATCAGTTTTTGATAACATTGCATGAGGACATGCAACACCTTCAGCATGGGGGAAATGTTGAGTCCCTATTTTGACATAGATAATGCCCTATCTTACCCTATATCTAAGCCCTTTTTGCCTATGATATAAGCCTAAATTGGACTATTCCCTCCCAAAACACATACCTAATAGTTTTTTTCATGTTCACATGATCCAGGTGGATATCGGTGGCCACCCACCTTTTCCGACTAGCTCAAAACAGTTTTCTGACAATTTTGGCAATTTACTATTTTTAGCAGGTTTTAACTTTCGGGGCCATTTTGAGGGCCTAAATGAAGTTTTTTTTAGATATAGGTTCTCAATGATATCCAAAGGCATGATTGAGCCCCCAAAATGAATTTTCTCGACAATACCTTTCCAACGAGCTATCACACGCCTAAAACAGAGATCGTATGCAAAAGTTACGACCCTGGGAAGTTGATGTACTAACTTACCCAAACGGGGCCCACGTGACTTTTGGCGCTTCATCTCCTAGGGTTAGGTTTTTGGATGTCTATGACTTTTGGCATTCTCGTCTATTGTAGAAAAGGCCTCTAGAGCCTCATTTTAATGATCTTCTCACGGATGTGAGTAGCAGCCACATCTCTTCTCAGAGATAAGCTACCAGTGCCCTAGCTAGTTTATTTCCATTCTATTTGTAAGCATTTTTCAGTCATTTTTTAATAATGAAATGAAGTCTTATTTCCACTGCATCTCTGCATTTATGTGTATTTATGTATTTCATTGTGTTCCTACATAAATCCGGATCAGTGGTATCAGAGCGGTCTTCTCATTCTCAATCCTTCTTTGCATGTCCCCAACGAGATCGGGGTATAAGGAGTTGGGGCTAGATCTGGTTGAACCTTTGCAAGATCAACCTCGCAAACCCCGACGACCGCCCATGGGGGAAGAAAAGAAAGATGAGGAAGCAGGAGATCCTATCAAAATGTTGCTCGAGGAGGCCCTCGAGAAACAAAGGAACGCGATGATGGACAACTTTGCCCAGATTCTTCAACGGATTCCGACT
>ML782796.1:485528-503168 GCA_009831015.1 Picea engelmannii
ATTTACTATTTTTAGCAGGTTTTAACTTCCGGGGCCATTTTGAGGGCCCAAATGAAGGTTTTTTGAGATATAGGTTCTCAATGATAGCCAAAGGCATGATTGAGCCCCCAAAATGAATATCCTCGATGATACCTTTCCAACGAGCTATCACACGCCTAAAACGGAGATCGTATGCAAAAGTTACAACCCCAGGAAGTTGATGTAGTAACTTAGCCAAATGAGGCCCACATGACTTTTGGCGCTTCATCTCCTAGGGTTAGGTTTTTGGATGTCTATGAATTTTGGCATTCTCATCTATTGTAGAAAAGGCCTCTAGATCCTCATTGTAATGATCTTCTCACGGATGCGAGTAGCAGCCACATCTCTTCTCAGAGATAAGTTACCAGCGCCCTAGCTAGTTTATTTCCATTCTGTCTGTAAGCATTTTACAGTCATTTGTTAATAATGAAATGAAGTCTTATTTCCGCTACATCTCTGTGTTTATGTGTATTTCTGTATTTCATTGTGTTCCTACATAAATCTGGATCATCACAAGAGGTAATTGATGATTTAAAGCATGTTTGTTTAACTTTCTTAAATTAATTCAATTAAAGTGTTTTATTTTGTGTAGTCCTAATGGTTTGATTCATGAGTAGTCTATCCGGTGCTACCAGACACCGTTGAATCTGGTACGAAATCCATTTTGGTACCCAAGGCAGTTTTGATCTGGTACCAAATCCATTCCGGTAACAAGTCGTGCGCTATTCCGGTACTACCTGCTCTGCATCCATTCTGGTACCAGACTCGCGACTGTGTGCAATCTGGTACCAAAACCTCTGTTTCCAGAATGCGTCAGTTGGACCAGAATGATGGTGAATATTTCAAGAAGAAAGTTGAATAGAAGTTCCCAAATCAGTTTTCAAGTTGCAAGAGACTCCATCGCTCATGCACTTCGTGTCGTGAAGATGGAGTCGATTCCTAAAAAATCGATGTAAATCTTAAACTGTAAAATTTCTCAAACTGTTTAATGCTTATCCATAGATAATGATATTATCAGATTACCTTATATAAGGAATGTTGTATAGATGATAGTGGGTGATAATAGAGAATGTAACGAAGTATACTGTCATAACTAGACGATACCTATTTTTGTATGTATGAAGTAAAAGACTGTTGATCCAATTTACCAGTTGAATTAATGCAGAAGATCTTTTATGTCAATTCTTGAATGTGAGTGAAAAGATTTAGTATGTTACTTTCTTAAGAGATTCCTTATTGGTTTGGCAAGGGCCCACCACCCCAACTAAGGTAAACCTCCTTGTATACATTCTGTGTGTTTGTGTGGATATTTTACAGCAGTGTGTGTGTGATTGATCTTTAATTTATTTTCGGAGTTTTAGCATTGAGTTAATCGTTTTTGGATTGGTGTGAATAAGCAAGTGTTAGATCGAATAGACATTTCATTCTCAGATGTTGAAGATGGCTATTTAATTATTTGAAGCATGGACTGATATCTTGAGTTTATGATTGCAATAGATTTAATGTATCAAGGAATCAAAAGACTTTATATCTCATCTTCATGCTCTGTAATAAAGTCTCTCATTTATACTGGATATTCCTTGTGTTGGTTTGATTGAATTACATGAGGCTAGAGTTGGCTTTTGATTTCAAAAGTGATTGGAATTGATTGCTAGTTACTGTTTTGATTGCTATAGGAGACAAGCTTCTTAAGTTCATCCCTTTAATTCATGAGCCTGAAATGAACAGACTTGTTTCTTTAGGACAACATCTCTTTGATTGGCTATTTGTTTAAGTTTCATTATCAGTTTTCTCTTCTAAGTTCAAAGATATTTGAAGTATTTAGAAATCTTAGAAACTGATTTTTTATGTTATTAATTATTTCCTATATGCAATAGACTTAGGTAGGTTACCTGTTCTCGGCATATATAGTGCAACAACTCTTTTGATTACGAATCCCAGATTGACATTTAAATGAGTGTAAGATATATATTGAACATATTTATACACCAACAAAAGGGGAGGGGCATGTTAAGCCCTAAATAATGGCACATTACCAATTAATTTGTGCATATTACATTAGTATTGTTATTTTATTTGTGTCGTCTTAGGTCCATTAGTTGCAATTGTAACTCACATTCTCCTATATATACCAAGGAGACCTTTCCTTTTGGAATCATCTTGTATTTTTGAATTCATATAATGTATAAAGAAGTTTCCCCCTCAAAGAGGCTTATTATCTGAATTTATCTCTTTGTCAAGGTGTTGAGTGCTTATTCTAACGTTTTTATGTTATTTTATATTTGGTTCTTAACATATCCCCTGCTACTTATACGAATCAAAAGATTCATATTAATGAGATATTTGTGTTCCTCCATATAGAACATTGTTTACAATCGTATCTGTTATTGGATGATTCCCCCAATTTATTGCTTCTTCATGAATATCCATCAGATTATGTAAATGTGAAATCTATTTCCCTGATCCATCTATATCATCTTTTTAAATATCTTCTATAGCCAATATTTATACTTATGAATCACCTTAATATTTCAAATATATAGGAATAAATGGCTTCTATATTTTCAATTTTTAATGATGGAAGTTTCCTTTTTGGAAAGAACTATGGCTTATGGGAAAAAATATACAAGGTGAATAATTTGTTGGAACATTTGACAATCAAAAGTATGGTTCTCGTAATCCAATATTGGATTCCATTTTGAATCAACTTTTTTCAAGATCATTTTCCATATAATACCTTTACTAAGGTCAATCTCCACATATATATGGGAATAAGTGTACATCCCCATCTCTACCCATCAAAAATTTTCTTTTCAAAATTTTTCCAATAGGTTTCCAATACCAATAAATAGAAAAGGATACCAAACTAAAGTTGTAAATTAGAGAGGAAAACCCAAACTAGCATTTATGAAACCATCAATGTGTTTGGATCAAAATAAGGAAAACGTGGGATTGGTCCAATTTGTAAAAAATCATTGATACAAATATAATAAGTGAGGCCAAAATACATTGAATTTACAAATAATTGCATAGTGTTTGAAATATCTATTCTCTTAAACCTCTAGATCAAAATCCTCTAGAGGAGGCACCTCATCATATTTTTCTTCTATATAAGGTCTTGGAATTACCATAATTTTTTTTTCCTAGGCAGTGGGTTTAGATTCTGAAAAAGAGTTTGAATTTAGAAATTAGATCCTCCTAAAGCCCACTACTCCTCCACATAAATTTAGAGCCAATATAGTATTTGAAACCATGTTGATGTTAGAATGATACAATTTGGTAATGACCTCTAATTGCTTACCTCATAAATAAGATGTTTCTCTTAAATATGTATCCTCTAACTATACTCTAGATTTAATTTATTTTTCACAACATTACTAGAAGCACACACTCATTATACTATTGTTATTCCATTGAGGGTTTTGAGCCTAACCTGAAACCCATGAAAAAATTTACATCACATTTTCCCACAATCCTCCATAAAATTATCAATATAACTATAACAAATAGGGGTGGATATCTTGAAATTCCTAAATAAAATGTCATAAATGATCTTGTTGTCCAACACCATATACTTGTATAAATTATCCACTAGTTTATGAATGGAGATCATGGTATTATAAGGATCCACCATGGTATCAATGACCTTGGGAGATGGGAGAATGGGGAAAGTGGTAAACCTTATATTTTCTTATTTTTCTCAAATTTAAATATAAAAGGGTTTCCTTTCATATATAGTACCTCATCCCAAAGAATAGCACACTTGAAACCATTAAATGTAATCATGGTTATTTCCCCCCTCATGAAAAAATCAAGAACATAACTAATTATCTCATCCCCCTTGATATAATGGACCTTAGTGCAGTTATTTCAATCCCTATGATGAACAAACAAAGATATTAGGCATGAAAACTTGGACATAATACTCAGTCCTCACATCATCCATAATACTCAACTCTATATTGATGAGTATAACACTGATCACAAATCTCCCATAGTTTGTCTCATCATTGTAAAAATTAATCATCCCGAGTTGTAGATGAAAATGCACCTTGGTACATTTTGCTAGGATCGATCCCATTCTCATTAAAAACAACTTCCTATAAATCTACATTGACTTTGTTGTTTAATTGGTGTAATTTCCCCCATCCTGACCGAGAATCATTGCTATGTGGAATACACATAAAAAATAAAATTTTATGCTAACTAATCATGTAGCTTACTAACTACAAGGCTACACACATATTTAACCATTTGTTGATACCCTTATTTAAATGCAGCTACAAAATGATAAAATAACATGAATGCAACTAATAATTTCATCACAACAACACATAAATTCATTATCATGCACAAAGTTAACGTACAATAGTTAAACTTATAATTAAATCAAACTACACATAACACTTATATTTATAAATTAGTTGTGTAACCAAATGATTAGGATGGACATTCTATACAAACATAGACTTGTTGTTCCATATGTCAAGAAGAAGTCAACCCCGAGTCAGGGATAGAAATCCATAAAATAGAGGTTTCTCTCACAGTCCACTCACAACTCAAATATACAACAAACCATTGGAATTTTCTTACAACTATCCTGATGTCCACTAGCTCTCTTCCTCTTTACCTTCCCAACCCAAAGAATGTACCCCTTAACTACTCATAGTACCATAGGTGTCCCATTCATTTATCAGGCTATCTCTAGCACATGAAACTAGGAATATCACTACTAAGAACTCAAAGGAGTTCAATGCCAGGAGAACTACAAGGAAAACCACAACAATTACTTGTTTTTACACTACAACTCACATAAGAGTTTACTCTTTAGGCCTGACCATCTGTCTCATTCGTATCCAACACAAAAATTCTCTAGAATTCACCCGCCATTGTTGGTCCATCTCCAAATATGTTCTTCCCTATTCTCTACTTGTTGTTCCTACAAAAACATGATTGTCCAAAACGGTTGTAACTACCCATACAAATTTCCTCTCTTTTCCCTTTGCTAGTTGACTCACACTCTTTTCCAAACTAATTGTACTCAAACCTATTCTTATAATAACTATGGCATGTGACTTTTCACACCCACCCTGTTACATAAGTTTAATGATTGGGATCTCATACACTCAAATAGAAAAATAGTAGTTTATACGCAATGATACCAAAATTCATGAAAGTGGCTTTGAATTAATACCCATAAATAGTTTCCCCTTTGGAACCCTCTTAGAATCTCATCTCCCTTGTAAAATATTGATCCCCCATCTTTGTCCAAGTCCCATAGTAGCCGATATCACATTTTATTTATTTAAAAAAATAATACAATTCACATATTACATCACTTGGAAATATTCACATTTCATATCTACATTATGCATTAGTTAAACTAGGTATTATAATGGGGATGTTATATTCCCACTTCCCTAAAATTTTTCACCATCCTTACTGAACAACACCACGCCAAAATACATATACAATTTATATCACAGTATTAAAAAAAGAAAGAAAAATTATACAATTTTTATCCTCTAACAACAGTGCTAACAAAAGTCCCATCAAAAGTATCTAATTTACTCTCAACCTACTGACCCAATGAATGTGCCCCATTTATTGTTCTCAGTCCATTGGGTTGCACCATTATTTTATCAAGTGTTTCAATGTAATCAACCATGAAATTTGAGATGTGTTTCTATAACTCTAGCATCCCAAAAATGGAGCCTTTCATTTTCAGTTTCTATTTTCTTCAAAATTGAAAAAACATTGTGGGTGTTTGTCCCACATAGTTTCTTCATTCTCCTGTGTTGCATCTTCAGGACTGTAATAGGTATTTAAACCGTTACCAAGTCGATAGTTTTGTTCCTTAGTACTTTGATGTTTTGGTCCAGGATGCATACTAGTTTCACAAAAATCGCCTTCGTCCTCCACCAGGATCATAGTCCAATCAATTGTGTGGTTAGAGTTAGGCACATATTTCTTTAAGAATGAGACATGAAATACATTATGCACTTTCATGTATGCAGACAGTGATAACATGAATGAAAATGGGCCTATCTTTTCTAATATCTCAAAAGGATTATAATATCTCACTGCCAACTTTGGGAAACAACCCAATATAAACAAACTTCTCTTCACTTTCACTTTTAAAACTACATGTTCGTCCACTTTAAAATCTCTAAAAACCTTGCTATTGTTTGCATAAAGTTTTTGCATATCCTTTACAACCTTTGAATTTTTCCTGATCTCTGACATCTGGTCTTCCATTTCCTCTAATATTTTTGGCCCAATGATAGTTTTTTCTGCTAGGTTATCCCAAACCACCGGTATGCTATATTTCCTTCCATACAATGATTCAAATGGGCTCATTTTGAATGAGTATTTATACCCGTTATTGTAATAAATTTCTACTAAGTGGATATAATCCTCCCACTTTGATGGCCAGTCCATCACATACATTTAGAGAATGTATTCAATTGTTCTTTTGGTCCTCACTATTTTCCCATCCGACTTTGGGTGATACGCTATGCCAATATTTAAATTTGTCCCAAAGCCTTTGAACAATACTTTCCAAAAATTAGATGTAAACTTTGGATCTTGTTATGAAACAATTTCCTTAGTCACCCCAAGTAACCTAGCAACTTATTTCATGTAAATATATGCAATGTTATTTTCCTTGCATGTAGTCATTACTGGATTAAATTGTTTTTCCTTAGTGAATTTATCCACCACCGCCATGATGGAAACATGTTTCTTCATTGTTTTGGGAAACATTATAATAAAATCCATCGTAACTACTTCCCACTTCTATTCTATAATGGGAAATGGTTGTAACAACCCATGAGGATGTATATGCTTTGTTTTCACCTTCTGGCATTGTCGACACCTGGCTATGTAATTAGCCACATCCTTCTTCATTTCGGGCCAAAAGTAATGACTTTATACAGTTGCAATTGATTTATGGTATCCTGAGTGCCCAACATAAGGTACATTGTGCATTTCTCTCAACACTATATTTTTTTATCTATTTCGAATTTGGAACATATACTTGTCCTCAGTACATGAGTATTCCATATTTTTTCACCTCATAATATTTAAATTTCTACTGAAAATTACCCTAATTCTTATTTTATTTTTAAATGGTGTTTATCTAAATATGAAATCTCAATAATGTTATCTTTTAAATTTGATATGTACATGTTGATGGTACTAGCATGCATCTCATGTTCTCTTCTTTGAGTGCATCAACTAATCAATTATCTTTTCCTTTGATATGTTTAATTTCAAAGTGACACTCACTAAGGAATTCAAGCCATATAGCTTTTCTGGAATTTAATGGTTTCTGTCTAGACAAATGTTTCACACCACAGTGGTCTATATTTAGCTCAAATATTCTCCCCATGAGGAAATGTTCCCACATTTTTAGTGCATGAAGAATGGATTTTAATTCCAAGTCATTTGTAGTGTAATTCCTCTCATTCCCTTTAAATTTTCGAGCCTCATAACACACCACATGATCCTTTTGAGAGAGGACTCCACCGAGGCCTTCCTTACATGCATGTGTGCACACAAGACTATATCTATCTAGATATTCAATATCTAATATTGGCACACTTGTCAAAATGTATTTCAACTGCATAAAGATTTCTTCACATTCGAGATTCTATTCAAATTTTACTCCCTTCTTCTGCAAAGAAGTGATGGGGCTTGCAATATTTGAAAATCCTTTTATGAATATTCAGTAATAACCTACAAGATCCATGAATGATCTGGCCTCTGTCACATTTCCTGGCACTGTCCATCCTTTCATGCCCTCTATTTTCTCGGGATTAACTTTTATTGGCTCTTGTGAAACAATATGTCCCAAGCAGTGAAACTTCTTTTGATAAAAGATGCACTTACTTGGCTTAGCGTACAACTTATGCTCTCTCAAAAATTATAGCACCACTCTTAAATGTCGCTAATGTTCTTCCTATGTCTAAGAGTAGATGAGAATAGCATATAAGAAAACAATTATAAACTTGTCCAGGTATTCCCTAAACACTCGATTAATCAGGAACATGAAAACAAGCGATGAATTTGATATTCCAAATGGAACTATTGTAAATTCATAATTCCCATATCTTGTCCTGAATGTTGTCTTGCTAATACATTCTTCCTTTATACTCACTTGAGGGTACCCTGATCTCAATTAAATCTTGGAAAATATTATTTCACCTTTCAATTGAATAAAAAAATCATCAAAACTTGGAAAACATTATCTTTTCTTTATGGTGACCTTATTCAATTGTATTAAATCAATACACAAGCTAAAGGTTCCATCTTTCTTCAAAAAAAAAAACTATGGCAGCTCAATGTGACACACTTGGGTGTATGTAACCCCTCTTGAGCAGCACTTCAATATGCATCTGCAACTCTTTCAATTCTTCTGTGCCCATTATGTAAGGTGTATTTGACACTGGGGCAGCTCCTGACACCAAATCAATAGAGAAAACAGTGCCTCTCTTTGGTGGAAGTAATTGTATTTACCCAAAAACATCTTCAAAATCCCTCAAAACTAGATGGTATTCAATTCTTGTCATTTTATCTCTTGTTGCCTCTTCCATGTTGGCTGGAAAACTATAACATCCCTTTCTAAAACTCTTTTTCAACTGCATGGTTGAAATTTCTCTAACAACTATATCTCTTGGAATGCCTTGAACCTTTCCTTGTTGTCCTACCTTATTAAGACACGTTATTTTATTGTTGTAATATTGTACAACAACATGGTTTGTTTCCAACCAATCCATGTCATTTAGACAGCCATGTGAACCCGATGGTATGATGTTCATATCTACCTTTTTGTCGAGTCCATTCATGTATATTAGACAAACTTTAAACAACTCACTGATTTTCCTCCTAGGCTCTCAGACTAACTAAACTAACCAATATTTCTTATGATTACTCCTTTGTAATTGAAATCTTTCAACAATGTTATATATTATGTAACTATTCCTAGCTCTAGAATCAATTAAAAATTTTATGGGCTAGTTATCAATCTTACCTTCCACTTCAATCAGGGGATTGATACTCTTCTTGCTTACTGTCCAAGGCTTCATATATACTTGGCATGTTTCCCCCCATGTCTTCAATTGATTCAGCCTCATGAATTTTTTTGAAAGTGTTGGGTGTCAGTTTTGATGTTTTCATCAGGCCCATTCACTTGGAATTCTACCTTAAAAGCCTCTATGTTTTCCTATTTTCATCTACTTAACCACATAATATGTGCAAACAAGGTAATAAGTTGTATTTTGGAAGAAAACTATTAGTTTTTCTTATAAATAATAATTAAAGTTGTTTTTTCAAACAACTATCTATAATCCATTCATTACAAGAATTAACTTTGTTTTATGAGTTATTACATAAATTATAGGTTGACATAGTTATGATCTATCAAATTCAGTTTTTCTATTTGGAAGTTTTTCATTTGTGTTAGAAGATGGTGATTCAGCTATCTTACCCTTCCCATGGAACTCAACACCCCATGGTCAATGCTACTCAAAATCGAAAGACAATTATTATATGAAAATAAGCACACAGTTATTGCAGGAAAATCAGATCATTGTTCTTACAAGAAATACAAATGAATCACAGGTTAACATAGGTGTTTTTGCGGGATCATTTGTGAGCATATAATGGTAAGTTTTGAAAATCTAGAACATGGGTTTTTTTCTAAATGTGACCATTTAGGTGACATAATGGTATTTTCCCCCAAAAATGCATACTGAGAGAGATATGGGCATATTTCCAATACATTTTCCCCATATTTTGTTGTAGTGGCTGATTATCAAGTCACATACCAAATAGAGAGCCTTGTTAACAAGAAAATCAAATCAATCTATTTTTAATTGTTGTAACCATATTTGAGCTATCTCTTTCACCAAATATCCCATACAAGAAAAAGGGATAAAACTTGTAAGCCATTCATGACTTGGTGGATCCGATTTTGGGGAGATTGGTCTCGATCCAATCCCATTCCTCTTGGTACAAATGCATGAGTAGATATTAGCTACAGAGGGTTATAAAACGTTAGATAGAGTTACATAGTGTTGCATTGTAGAAAAAGATGAGTATGATTTGTTTGTAATATGATTATCAACACATGAGCTAAATACTTCTTTGTAACTAATGATTGGAGGTTGAATTAATGAATCTTTTGTTGCTATAGACACGCTTAGATCTATGTGATTCCCTCACAGAGTATGCTTGAAGAGGAAGGTCCCCCTCTCTCTAGTATACTCTATATAGTTATTTATTTTATGTTCTATGGATAGATTTATTGTTTCTTTGTCATTTCATTTTTATGTCATTTAATTTCATGTCATTTATTTTGTTGTTATAGTTCATTAGATCACATTGTTTATAGATATTAATCACTGTGTGTATGGTGAATAAATGTTCTAGATCTATATGTTCAAAGTAATCAATTTAATTTAATAACCTTTCATATAACATGCCATAGAAACAATTTTCATGAAATATGTTGGATTATTGAGAGGGGGGGTGAATCAATAATAAAGAAATTTAATCGTTTTTAACCATACAATCCAAGTGTTATATCAATGTAGAATTATCATCCAATAAATACAAATTAAATAAACAATGAACAAATGAACATTCATACACATACACAGTACACCAGTGTTTTACGATGAAACCCAAAGCGTGAGAAAACCACAGAATGATTTTTCTTATATGTCTTGAAGAATTACATTCATTTGAAGCACCAACTTCCTTTGTTTTCCAGCTGAAACTAGAACAAGGCTCCAACCCCCTAGTTTCTTAGGCTACAACCAGGGGGAAGCTCCAACTCTCCAATTCTCTGGCTACAACTAGAAGGAGGCTACAACCCCCTATGTTCTCCAGATACAACCGGAAGGTATCTACAACCACCTGTCCTTGCCTCGTCCAACCGCCCTGAAGTATAAGTAGAATTATCGAACCACTTTCACTCTATCACTGTGAGATATACCACTGTAAACATGTACCAATCAACCTGCACCATGCATCAACCATGAATCAACATGTACCTCAACCTGTAATCAACCTTTACCATAAAAAAAGTGCATCAACCATGCACCAACCTGTACCAACCGACCTGTAATCAACCTGTACCATAAACAAGTGCATCAACCATGCACCAACCTGTACCTCAACTTGTAATCAACCTGTACCATAAAAAAGTGCATCAACCATGCACCAACCTCTACCAAATAACCTGTAATCAACCTGTACCATAAACAAGTGCATCAACCATGCACCAACCTGTACCTCAAACTGTACCATGAACAAGTGCATCAACCATGCACCAAACCTATACAAATAACCTGTCACAACAACTTGTCTAAACAACCTATCAAAACAACATGTCTCATCAATTTTATCAACGAAATTAGATCTACATACCAATATCAATCACCAAGACAACTCTCAAATATGGGCATGGACCAAGTGTAACACAACAACTCATAATCATCACCAAGATCAATATGTGCTTCTGATAATAAAAGTATGCTACATCATCCATAAACCATGTGTCAAAAATACTACTAACAAGTGCCTCCAACCATGTACCAAGTATGTACCAATCATGTATCAACTACTCATCAACTATGAATCATCAATATGTACAAACATCATCAACTATACACCTCATGTATGTGCCAACTCATCAACTACTTGTCCCAACCATGTACTCAACATGTACCTCAACCAAAAGCCCTCATCAATTTCATCATCCAAACCTGATTTGTAGGTCTCTAATAGATATGGTGTATATGATCACATTCTTGCAAACCTTCCTTAACTTTAACAACAACAGACTAGCATTTTCATCAAACGTTTGTTTAGTCTCACATGCCTAGTTTTGGATTAGTCAACAACCCTAACTTGAAGTAATCATAAATTTGAACCTGTAATGTATAAATATTTGAAACTGATACAAACTGTTCTTAAGTGTCTTTTATGCAATTCCTCCAAGTTTCACTACTTGGAACCTCTCAGAAAAGGCGTTATAGCAAAAATGGCATACCTTGTTGAATTCTGGCTTATTCTAGAGAGCGATCTTGTAGAGCATGCCCCGCATGAAATGTTCATTGAATTGATTTGAAACTATTACACAACATACCATATACTATACTCTTACCAACACATTTGGTCTCACTAAATTTGTATCTGTTATGAAGATGTTATGACTTTGTTACCCAAAACACCTGTTTTTGACTAGTTTCAGGACTAGCCACAAACCCTGTTTTCCACAGAGTGTAACTCCAAAAATAAAATGACTCACAAGATGAATTGTTTACCATAGATACTTGGGTATGTTTTCTCAATGGAATAGAAATTTCACAGTCTGAATCATTATAGAAAAAAAGTTATAGCGAAAATGGTGAGATGACCTGTAAATAACATACCTTAGAAAGCACCATCAAAAGAATTTATCCTTCCTTGCATTTCGGCCTTATTTTCTTCACCTTCCCTTAGAAATTCATCTTATATATCCTTGGTTACCTTAGAAACCTATAGATATTCAATATTCTCAAGTGTGATTAAAATGAGAGAGCCTTGCCTCTTATTTATACTCTCCAAGTAGCTTCCTTAAAAACATCTTCTAGGTCACTTGGCCCACTTTCTTTATTTTAGGGTTAACCCACTTCTAATTTCTCCATTAAATTTATTATTAAAATAATTTATTTTGTATTCAATTTCAATTATAGTACACTCATCACTTCACTTTATTATTTACCTTTTAAAATCTCTTAAACCACTTCGACTACTTTGACCTTTTGGGGCTTCTAGATGTCATATGAGGATCCTCCAACTTCATAAGGCCATAACTCTCAAACCATGAGAAGTTATGTGACATTCCACATATCACCATAAATGGAAAGACATGTACTATCCATATAGAATAGTATTACCTTCAAATATAGCAAAAATATAGAATTGTATTATCAACCATGAAAAAACAATAATTAGTCATATTTACATCAAAAAATCTTGGGCCCATTACCCAAACATCTGTGCTACAAGGCTTTCTTCAAGGTTTGAAATCAATGACAACCAACCTTAATAAACAATCTCCCCCTTTGGAATTGATGGTAGCACTTTGATGCAATACTGAAATCATATCACTCATAATCCCCCCTGGAACCATGCCTCTGTCCTCTGCATCTGATAAATATATACCCCTTTTTCATTAATGGCAAAGGTATCTTTCCATCTGAGGATTATCCCCCTGACTGAACTGTCCTCTTATGGTGCTTCCTCGTGTACATATAATACATATAAGATAATCATTCAAAAATAATTCAAAAAACATTCATTTTGGAGTTGAAATAACTCCAAGTCTTTGGTGAAGATATTCAAAGGCTTCCCATGGAAGTGGTTTTGTAAAGATGTCTTCCACTTGTTCTTTTATGCCCACATACTCAACTCGGATGTTCTTTTCTGCAACCTATTCCTGTAGAAAGTGATACTTGATTGGAATGTTCTTCATCTTGGACTGCATCACCTGGTTTTTTGAGATACTGATGGCACTTGTATTATCACAATATATTGGAATGGGCTCATCATACTCAACCTGTATATATATCAAAGTTAGTTTCATCCAAAGAACATGTGTACAATATGTTGTTGTTGCAATATACTCTGCCTCGTCTGTAGATAGAGATACTGATGATTGTTTCTTGTTTAGCCATGATACTAAACACTCACCCAAGTAGAACGTTGCTCCACTGGTGCTTTTTCGGCCATCAATACAACATGCCCAATCTACATCAGTGTAAGAAATAAGTGATATATCCTTTCCTTTTGGATACCATAATCCAAACTCTTATGTTCCTTTGAGATATCTGAAAATCCTCTTCACTGCTAATACATGTGATTCCTTTGGTGCTTCTTGAAATTGTGCCATCTATCCAACTGCCTGCATTACATCTGGTCTAGATGTTGTCACATATAGTAAGCTACCAATCATTGACCTGTATTGCCTCTAGTCTGTAGACTTTGAATCATTATATTTTCTCAACTTGCAACTGGTTTGCATAGGTGTGGTAACTGGTTTGCAATGTTCCATTCCGAACCTCTTTAGCATTTCTCTGATATACTTAGTTTGAGAAATAAAAATTTATTGGTTTCTTTGACACATATGAAGACCCAAAAAGAAGGATAATCCTCGAAGTAATGACATTTCAAATTCATTATGTATATCCTTTGCAAATTTCTAGCTTAACCTGTCATTAGTACTTCCAAAACAATATCATCAACATAAATTTCAATTAATAAAATATTAACTTGAGTTACCTTGATGTAGAGGTTGTTGTCTGTGATTCCTTTCCATAGTTTGCAGGGATTTTATTCATTGTTGTTTCTGAGCATTACTTTGTTTTGAATGTGAATTGATGTATGCACTGGATGTATCCAAAAAATATCTGTCAATTTGGAATCCATTAGAATTGTTCGATCCATTTCCTGTGTAATTATCATCCATTATGATAATGTTCATTTTTCTTTGAATCACTCTCTGAACCAATCTATGAATCCATTATGTCGTCAACTATCATATATCTATCCAAACCTTCTAAGTGTTCTTACGAATCCATCTCTTTCCATACTGTCCAAGACTCTACTTGTGCAATTGTCCATAATGTTGACCCATTTATCACTATACTATCATAAAGTCTTGATTAATCTATAAAATTGTACTTATGCTAACTGATTGCTCTGAATCTGTCTTCTCAAACTCTGCAAGCTGCTTGAAGGATGGTTCTTTGGTCTATCATAGCTATCACATAGACTACCCCTATCTAATATTCATATTACTTGGGAGTCTCTAATTCAGATGGCTCAGAACAATTTATGCTCTGATGTGTATTCATCATCATCTTCATTGGTAGATTCGTCATCATCTTCATTGGTAGATTCATCATCTCTCTGAGCTCTAACTTCTTTCTTTCTATCTGTGGATTCATATTTTACTACAATGCCTGAAAGTACAATCTCTTGAACCTGTTCCTTATTTACCTATCCTTCCTTTCTTTCAGTTATTTTCCAAACATTTCTATATTTGACATCTTTCCTTTTCTCTGTAGAATTTTCTTCATCTCATTTTATTTCCAATCTTACGATCTCTGGTACCTGGTCTTTGTTCACATGTTCTTCCTATTTTCTTATCCATACTTTCTTATATCTGATTTCGATATTCTCTTTCATGGAAGTATCAATTATGATTCTACAATCACTAGCTATGTGTCCATAGTTATGACATGTGTAACACTTAATGTTACGTGTGACCACATAGGCACAGTCTACTTGAACATTTATTTTATAATCCTTGTAATTTGCAACCTTATGTCCAAATTTAGTACAATAAAAACAATGACCATAAAATAAATTTTCATACCTGGGAGTGACTGATCTTCTTTGTGCTGTAGTACTTCTAAATTTTTCCCTTGACTAATCATGATCATGATTGAAGCTTCTTTGTGGCTTGAACATGGATGGTATTCTTGAAGATGTATCTTCAATAGTTTTCTTATATTCTGGTTGACCATAATTCCTTCCCTTGAGTACTTCTGCATAAGTCTTTCTATTTTCTTCATTCTTCTTTTCTAGCAACGTAGAGTGATTGTTGGATTACTGAGAGGGGGGGTGAATCAGTAATAGAGAAATATAATCCCTTTTTAACCATATAATCCAAGTGTTATATCAATGAAGCAATATCATCCAATAACTGCAGAGTAAATAAGCAATGAACAAATGAACAATCATACACATACACAGTACACCAGTGTTTTACGTGGAAACCCAAATCGGGAGAAAACCACAGAATGTTTTTTCTTATATGTCTTGAAGAATTACATTCATTGGAAGCAACAACTTTCTTTGTTTTCTAGCTGCAACTAGAAGGAGGCTCCAACCCCCTAGTTTATCAGGCTACAACCTGAGGGAAGCCCCAACTCCCCAATTCTCTGACTACAACTAGAAGGAGGCTACAACCCCCAATGTTCTTCGGCTACAACTGGAAGGTGGCTACAACCACCTGTCCTTGCCCCGTCCTGCCACCCTAAAGTATAAGTAGAATGATGGAACCACTGTCACACTATCAATGTGAGATATACCACTGTAAACCTGTACCAATAAATCTGAGCCATGCATCAAACTATACCTCAACTTGTAATCAACCTGTACCATAAACAAGTGCATCAACCATGCACCAACCTGTAATCAACCTATACCATAAACAAGTGCATCAACCATGCACCAACCTGTAATCAACCTGTACCATAAACAAGTGCATCCAATCATGTACAAAGTATGTACCAATCATGTGTCAACTACTCATCAACTATGACTCATCAATATGTAGCAACATCATCAACTATACACCTCATGCATGTGCCAACTCATCAACTACTTGTCTCAACCATGTACTCAACATGTACCTCAACCAAAAGCCCTCATCCATTTCATCACAAATCAGATTTTTATCTCTATAATAGACCTATTGTATATGATCATATTCATACAAACCTTCCTTAACTTTAAAAACAAGATACTGGCATTTTCATCAAACTTTTCTTTAGTCTCACATGCCTAGTTTTGGATTAGTCAACAACCCTAACTTGAAGTAATCATAACTTTGAACCTTTAATGTATAAATATATGAAACTGATACAAAATTTTATTCAATGTGTTTTATGCAATTCCTCCAAGTGTCACTACTTGGCACCTCTCAGAAAAGGAGTTATAGCAAAAATGGCATACCTTGCTGAATTCTAGCTTATTCTAGAGAGCGACCTTGTAGAGCATGCCCCACACAAAATGTTTGATGAAATGATTTGAAAATATTAAAAACAATACTACTAACTATACCATAACCAACGCATTTTGTCTCACTGAATTTGGATCTGTTATGAAGAAGTTATGACGTTTTTGCGTTTGGATCTGAATTCTGGGTTATTCTAGAGAGCGAACTTGTAGAGAATGCCCCACACAAAATATTTGATGAAATGATCTGAAAATGTTACAAAAAATACTAAAGACTGTAATCTAACCAACACATTTTTTATCACTGAATTTAGATCTGGTATAAATAAGTTATGATGTTTTTACCCGAAACACCTGATTTTGTCTAGTTTCAGGACTGGCCACAAACCCTATTTACCACAGAGTGTAACTCTCAAAATACAACGACCCACAAGCTAATTTTTTTTTTTACGGATACTTGGATATGTTTTCTCACTTTCATAGCAATTTCAAGGTCTGCATCATTATAGAAAAAACGTTATATCAAAAATGGTGAGATGACCTGAAAATAACATACCTTAGAAAGCACCATCAAAAGAATTTATCCTTCCTTGCATTTTGGCCTTCTTTTCTTCACCTTCACTCAGAATTCCAGTTTATATATCCTTGGTTACCTTAGACACATATAGATATTCAACATTCTCAAGTTTGATTCAAATGAGAGAGCCTTGTCTCTTATTTATACTCTCCAAGTAGCTTCCTTAAAAACATCTTCTAGGTCACTTGGCCCACTTTCCTTATTTTAGGGTTGGGTCCACTTTTAATTTCTCCATTAAATTTATT
>ML782796.1:508201-618892 GCA_009831015.1 Picea engelmannii
TCAACTTTCTTGTTGAGCTTGTCAATTTTGACTCTTAGTGTGACAACTTCTTCTTCAAGATTCTCAACCTCTTCTTCTTTCTTCATTATCTGAGACTTCATGACCTCTTATGTTCTCTTTGCTTCTTCAAGTTGGATTTTCAAAGAAATTATTTCTTCTTCCATTCTTCTCTCTTCTTGACTAAACTCTTCCTCAAGTTGGTTTAAATCATTGGTTCTTTCCTTGAGATGATCCATCAATATCTTTTCTCTCTTTTCTGCATCTTCCTTTTGTGCTGCTATGTTGGCTTCTAAACATTTCTTTTGATATTCTAGAGTTTCTTAAATTCTTTTGGCCTCTTCTAGTTGAGCTCTTAAATTCTTGATGACCTACTGATCCTTTTCAGAACCTTGAACACTTTGCTTTTTCTTCATCAATTCTTTCTTGGATGACTTGTTTTCTTCTTTTTCTTTCCTTAGATATTTAATTGCACTGATCAATTTTTCTTTGTAATCAACTTCTGCTTCATCATACTCTTTCTCTTATGAATATGTCTAACATGATGAAAATCTTTCTTCTTGTTCTGTATGTGCATCTTCTTTGGCATTTTTTGATTGTGCGATGGGTGAAGAATATATGTCATGTAACTTATCCCAAATTTCTTTGGCTGATGAACATTTACCAACCTTTTTTCTTACCGGTTTAGGTAATCCTTCCAAGATAAAATCCATTGTTATTTTGTTATTCTTCTTCAATTCATTCTTGGTTGCAGTCTTTGCCCCTTTTGAACTATCATATCCTGTAACAACTGATAACCAAATATAATGTCCCTGTGCCTGTAAAAATACTTCTGTCCTTTTGCTCCACATCTCATACTTAAAACCATTCTGACCATTAAACATTGGTACTCCATTCTTAGAATAATCCATGACATCCTTCCAGTGGTTAAATTGTTTCCTGAAGGAACCTTGCTCTGATACCAATTGTTGGATTACTGAGAGGGGGGGTGAATTAGTAATAGAGAAATTTAATCCATTTTTAACCATATAATCCAAGTGTTATATCAATGAAGCATTATCATCCAATAATTGCAGAGTAAATAAGAAATGAACAAATGAATAATCATACACATACACAGTACACCAGTGTTTTACGTGGAAACCCAAATCGAGAGAAAACCACAAAATGTTTTTTCTTATATGTCTTGAGCAATTACATTCATTGGAATCACCAACTTCCTTTGTTTTCCAGCTGCAACCGGAAGGAGGCTCCAACCCCCTAGTTTCTCAGGCTACAATCTAAATGAAGCTCCAACTCCCCAATTCTCTGGCTACAACCAGAAGGAGGCTACAACCTCCAATGTTCTCTGGCTACAACTGGAAGGTGGCTACAACCACATGTCCTTGCCCTATCCTGCCACGATGAAGTATAAGTAGAATGATGGAACCACTATCACACTATCACTGTGAGATATACCATTGTAAAACTATACCAATAAATCCGAACCATGCATCAACCATGCATCAAACTATACCTCAACCTATAATCAACCTGTACCATAAACAAGTGCATCAACCATGCACCAACCTATAATCAGCCTGTACCATAAACAAGTGCATCAACCATGCACCAACCTGTAATCAACCTGTACCATAAACAAGTGCATCCAACCATGTACAAAGTATGTACCAATCATGTGTCAACTACTCATAAACTACGACTCATCAATATCTACCAACATCAAGAACTATACACCTCATGTATGTGCCAACTCATCAACTACTTGTCTCAACCATGTACTCAACATGTACCTCAACCAAAATCTCTCATCAATTTCATCATCCAAATATGATTTTTATCTCTATAATAGACCTGGTGTATATGATCATATTCCTGCAAACCTTCCTTAACTTTAAAAACAAGAGACTAACATTTTCATCAAACTTTTCTTTAGTCTCACATGCCTAGTTTTGGATTAGTCAACAACCCTAACTTGAAGTAATCATAACTTTGAACTTGTAATGTATAAAAATTTGAAACTGATACACAATGTTATTCAGTGTGTTTTATGCAATTCCTCCAAGTGTCACTACTTGGAACCTCTCAGAAAAGGAGTTATAGCAAAAATGGCATACCTTGCTGAATTCTAGATTATTCTAGAGAGCGACCTTGTAGACCGTGCCCCACACAAAATATTTGATGAAATGATTTGAAACTATTAAAAAACATACTACAGACCCTAACCTAACCAACACATTTTTTCTCACTAAATTTGGATCTGTTATGAAGAAGTTATGACGTTTTTACGTTTAGAGCTGAATTCTAGCTTATTCTAGAGAGCGACCTTGTAGAGCATGCCCCACACAAAATATTTGATGAAATCCTCTAAAAATGTTACAAATAATACTAAGGACTATACCCTAATCAACACATTTTTTCTCACTAAATTTATATTTTTTATGAATAAGTTATGATATTTTTACCTGAAACACCTGATTTTGACTAGTTTCAGGACTGGCCACAAACCCTATATTCCACGGAGTGTAACTCCCAAAATACAACGACCCACAAGTTGAATTTTTTTTTTTACAGATACTTGGATATGTTTTCTCACTAGCATAGCAATTTCAAGGTTTGAGTCATTATAGAAAAAAATTTATAGAGAAAATGGTGAGATGACCTGAAAATATCATACCTTAGAAAGCACCATCAAAATAATTTATCCTTCCTTGCATTTTGGCCTTCTTTTCTTCACCTTCACTCATAATTCTGGTTTGGATATCCTTGGTTACCTCAGACACATATATATATTCAATATTCTCAAGTGTGATTCAAATGAGAGAGCCTTGCCTCTTATTTATACTCTCCAAGTAGCTTCCTTAAAAACATGTTCTAGGTCACTTGGCCTACTTTCCTTATTTTAGGGTTGGGTCCACTTTTAATTTCTCCATTAAATTTATTATTGAAATAATTTAGTTTGTATTCACTTTGAATTATAATACACTCATCACTTCACTTTATTATTTACCTTTTAAAATCTCTTAAACCACTTTGATTACTTTGACCTTTTGGAGCTTCTAGATGACCTATGAGGGTCCTCCAACTTCGTAAGTCCATAACTCTCAAACCGTGAGGAGTTATGTGACATTTTGCATACCACCAGAAATGGCATGACATGTAATATCAATACATAATAGTATTATCTTAAAATATATCATAACTCATACCGTTACCTATCAAGGAAACTTGGGTCCATTACCTAAACCTGGGGTCTCCAACTTCTCATGGCCATAACTCTCTAACCATGAGGAATTATGTGACGTTCCACATACCACCAGAAATGAAATGAAAAGCACTATCCATCTAGGATATTTTCCCTGAAAAAATCACTTTCCTTCATCTCATTATTCCACAATTAAGCATGGTTTCTCTTACTCCACAAAGCGTCTTCCCGTGAGGGCTTTCACCATAAGGGGACCACTTTGGAGTTTATCCATATTTACTTCTTATCAACAATGACAAAACAATAATGAGTCATATTTACATAAAACAATATTGAGTCCATTAACCAAACCTTTGTGCTATGAGACTTTCTGCAAGGGTTGACATCAATGACAACCAACCTTAATCAACACTTCTCTTCATTCTCTAAAACTGATGTGGATGTTTTTGTCTCTTCAGCGTTCTTGTTGATCTTGGCGATTTTGACTCTTAGTGTGACAACTTCTTCTTCAAGATTCTCAACCTCTTCTTCTTTCTTCATTATTTGAGACTTCATGACCTCTTCTGTTCTATTTCCTTCTTCAAGTTGGATTTTCAATGTAATTATTTCTTCTTCCAGTCTTTTCTCTTCTTGACCAAACTCTTCCTGAAGTTGGTTTAAGTCATTGGTTCTTTCCTTGAGATGATCCATCAATATATTTTCTCTCTTCTCTGATTCTTCCTTTTGTGATGCTATGTTGGCTTCTAAACATGTCTTTTGATATTCTAGAGTTTCTTCAATTCTTCTGGCCTCTTCTAGTTGAGCTCTTAAATTATTGATGACTTGTTGATCCCTTTCGGAACCTTGAACACTTTTTTTTTGCTTCATCAATTCTTTTTTGGATGAATTGTTTTCTTCTCTTTCTTTCCTTAGATATTTGATTGCACTGATAAAATGTTCTTTGTAATCAACTTCTACTTCATCATACTCTTCCTCTTTTGAATCTGTCTGACATGATGTGCATCTTTCTTCTTGTTCGGTATCTGCATATTCTTTGGCATTTTTTGAATCTGTGATGGGTGAAGAATATATGTCATGTAACTTATCCCAAAGTTCTTTGTCTGGTGAAAATTTACCAACCTTTTATCTTACCAATTTCGGTAATCCTTCCCAGATGAAATCCATTTCTATTTTGTTATTCTTCTTCAATTCCTTCTTGGCTTTAGTCTTTGCCCTTTTTGAACTATCATATTCTGTAACAACTGATAGCCAAATATAATGTCTGTGTGCCTGTAAAAATACTTCCTTCCTTATGCTCCACGTCTCATATTTAAAACCATTCTGACCATTAAACATTGGTACTCCATTCTCATAATAATCCATGATCTCCTTCTAGTGGTTAAACTATTTCCTGAAAGAGCCTCACTCTAATACCAATTGTTGGATTACTCAGAGGGGGGGTGAATCAATAATAGAGAAATTTAATCATTTTTAACCATACAATCCAAGTGTTATATCAATGTAGCATTATCATCCAATAACTATAGATTAAATAAACAATGAACAAATGAACAATCATACACATACACAGTACACCAGTGTTTTACGTGGAAACCCAAAGTGGGAGAAAACCACAAAATGTTTTTTCTTATATTTCTTGAAGAATTACATTCATTGGAAGCACCAACTTCATTTGTTTTCCAACTGCAACTGGAAGGAGGCTCCAACCCCCTAGTTTCTCAGGATACAACCCGAGGGAAGCTCCAACTCCCCAATTCTCTGGCTACAACCAGAAGGAGTATACAACCCCCTATGTTCTCCAGATACAACCAGAAGGTAGCTACAACCACCTGTCCTTGCCCTGTCCAATTTCCCCGAAGTTTAAGTATAATGATGGAACCACTGTGACACTATCATTGTGAGATATACAGTTGTAAATCTATACCAATCAACCTGTACCAAGCAACATGTACCATGCATCAACCTGTAATCAACCTGTACCATAAACAAGTGCATCAACCATGCACCAACCTGTACCTCAACCTGTAATCAACCTGTACCATAAACAAGGGCATCAACCATGCACCAACCTATACCTCAACCTTTAATCAAACTGTACCATAAACAAGTGCATCAACCATGCACCAACCTCTACCAACCAACCTGTAATCAATCTGTACCGTAAACAAGTGCATCAACCATGCACCAACCTGTACCTCAACCTGTACCATGAACAAGTGCATCAACCATGCACCAAACCTGTACAAATAACCTGTCACAACAACTTTTCCAAACAACCTATCACAACAACCTATCTCATCAATTTTATCAACCAAATCAGATCTACTCACTAATATCAATCACCAAGACAACTCTCAAAGATGTGCATCAACCAAGTATAACACAACAACTCATAATCATCACCAAGATCAATATGTGCTTCTGATAATACAAGTATGCTACGTCATCCATAAACCATGTGTCAACAATACTACTAACAAGTGCCTCCAACCATGTACCAAGTATGTACCAATCATGTATCAACTAATCATCAACTATGACTTTCCAATATGTACCAACATCATCAACTATACACCTCATGTATGTGCCAACTCATCAACTACTTGTCTCAACCATGTACTCAACATGTACCTCAACCAAAATCTATCATCAATTTCATCATCCAAATCTGATTTGTAGCTCTGTAATAGATCTGGTGTATATGATCACATTCCTGCAAACCTTCCTTAACTTTAACAACAAGAGACTAGCATTTTCATCAAACTTTTCTTTAGTCTCACATGCCTTGTTTTGGATTAGTCAACAACCCTAACTTGAAGTAATCACAACTTTGAACCTGTAATGTATAAATATCTGAAACTGATACACAATTTTCTTAAAGTTGTTTATGCAATTCCTCTAGGTTTCACTACTTGGAACCTCTCATAGAAGGAGTCATAGTAAAAATGGCATACCTTGCTAAATTTTAGCTTATTCTAGAGGGCGACCTTGTAGAGCATTCCCCACACGAAATATTCATTGAATTGATCTGAAATTTTTACACAACATACTAAATACTATACCCTAACCAACACATTTGGTCTCATTAAATTTGTATCTATTATGAATAATTTATGATATGTTTACCCGAAACACCTATTTTTGACTAGTTTCAGGACTAGCCACAAACCCTATTTTCCACAGAGTGTAACTCCAAAAATAAAATGAACCCCAAGATGGATGTTTTACCATGGATAATTGGGTATGTTTTCTCAATGGAATAGAAATTTCATAGTCTAAATCATTATATAAAAAAATTTATAGCGAAAATGGTGAGATGACCTGTAAATAACATACCTTAGAAAGCACCATCAAAAGAATTTATCCTTCCTTGAATTTCGGCTTTCTTTTCTTCACCTTCCCTCAGAAATTTGTCTTATGTATCATTTGTTACCTCAAACACCTATAGATATTCAATATGTTCAAGTGCGATTAAAATGAGAGAGCCTTGCCTCTTATTTATACTCTCCAAGTAGCTTCCTTAAAAACATCTTCTAGGTCACTTGGCCCACTTTCTTTATTTTAGGGTTAACCCACTTCTAATTTATCCATTAAATTTATTATTGAAATAATTTATTTTGTATTCACTTTAAATTATAATACAATCATCACTTCACTTTATTATTTACCTTTTAAAATCTCTTAAACCAGTTTGACTACTTTGACCTTTTGGGGCTTCTAGATGACATATGAGGGTCCTCCAACTTCGTAAGGCCATAACTCTCAAACTGTGAGGAGTTATGTGACATTCCACATACCACCATAAATGGAATGACATGTACTATCCATATATAATAGTATTACCTTCAAATATAGTGAAAATCATACCATTATCCATCAAACAAACTTGGGTCCATTACCCCAACCTAGGTTCTCTAACTTCACATGGTCATAACTCTCTAAATGTGAGGAGTTATGTGACATTCTACATACCACCGGAAATGGCATGATAAACACTATCAATCTAGGATAGTTTCCCTAAAAAATTCATTGTCCTTCATCTCATTATTCCACAATTAATCATGGGTTCTCTTACTCCGCAAAGCGTCTTCCCATGAGGGATTTCACCATAAGGGGACCACTTTGGATTTCATCCAATTTTACTTCTTATTAACCATGAAAAAACAATAATGAGTCATATTTAAATCAAATAATCTTGGATCCATTACCCAAACCTTTGTGTTGCAGGGATTTCTTCAAGGGTTGACATCAATGACAGCCAACCTTAATCAACGAAATATACTCAGAGTAAGTTAAGTCTATAGTTTTCAGGTATTGGATATGTTCTTATTATTCAAAACTCATAGCCATAAACATCCTCTCTTATCACATAGGTTTAGTTGGATGAACACAATGTGTTTTCAATTATACACACTTGGAAGAGTTGTGATAAAATTGCAACTTAAGTCTCTACCATATGATAGTCAAGTATGAGCTTGTTGTCTGAGAAGGTTAACTTCTATTTATGAGTCATGTATTTTACTTCTTTGATTTTAGTGTGAGTTCATAAAAAATTTCAAGACTAGTGTTGCACATATTGTGTATGTGTCTCACAAGTTTACCTATGCAGATTGATAATAAATGCTAAGCAATATAGAGGAGTAGATCAGCCCAACATTTTGGCATCGTTTCCACGGAGGAACTAAAGGAATTACTTTTGAAATTGCATTATTTTGTTGTTTTTTTTAGTTGTAAGTTCTGTGATTTAAGATTTTTATTCTTGCAAGTTTTCATATTTTCTTAAATTCCTTAGACATTTTCTTTCTTTTTTGTTTTTTGCGATAACATTTATGACTTGGAGGAGGAGAAATAGTAAGATGCAAATGTTCCCTCACTTCAGGATTTCTGAAAGGGTTCTAGCCTGGCACATCCACTTTAGTGGGTATCGCCAAGCCCTCACCATGTTGGCACTATAAGTGTGTTTCCTTTTATGCAATTTTTTTTTATTCATGTAAAGAAAAGATAAATCATGCAAATAGACATCGTGGTGAGAACAATGTTTTAGTATCATGAGGACACTCAAGTACATGATCAAAATTTTCTTTAAGTTTGTTTGGTGTGGTGTGTTTGATTATAGTTTCATTTATTCTTTTAAAGGTGAATATGTCTTTGTTTTTGTAAACCCCCCCATTTACACTAATCCATTCATGAGAAGGACCTCTTGAAAAAACAAAAGAACTTAAAATTTCTCATGAATTTGTTGAGAAGGGATGGATTTGTTGTTACAAGGATTTTCTCAACTCCTTGCTTAGAGTTCAAAATTGTCACTAGGGATAAGCCCATATCTATGGAAGTAGAGGAGGATCCATGGAAAATTTCCAGAAAATGACTTATAATTTTCTTCTAGTTTTCCTTTTCATCATGAGGAAGATATCAAAGAGTCATGGAAAATATCCAAAGATGAACAAACACCGGAGCTAGAAATTGAAGAATTCCTTGCATCTTTGTCACTAGATCTAGATCCCTTGTGTACTCAGGAATATGATGATCAATTTTACGAAAAAATTCATGACTTGAAAAAGAAAAGAAACTAGGGAAACAAGGATCATATTGAAGTTTTGTTTCAATCATTTATCAATCTACAACATCACTCCATATTTCAATAATTATTCACACCATTTATACAAAAGTAGATGGCCTCTCATATCCTGTATTCATTAAGGTACGCTTTTTAGACTTGTATGTGATTTTAATAAACATATTGCTACATGAATGGATGCATTGGAAGTATTACTACACTTGAAAGAGATTTTTCTTTTTCAAGTAAAGTAGGATTGTGTAAAACAATACATAATTAAATAAAAAAAAAATATAAAAACAAATCTTAGTTGTGAAAATCGGGTTACTGGCGCAACTCAGCATGGAATCTACCTAAAAACTAGGTTATTGAAGGGTAGAATTAATCAATAAGACAATAAGTCGAATTTCTCATAATTACAAGAAATTGATAGGAGTTGTGAAATTTTCTGTATTCCCTTTCAAATGTAAAGTTTCAAATAAATTCAATAAACTAATGATAGATAGAAGTGATTAGAATTATTAGTATAGAATTAAATTAGTTCCAGTTTAGCATCATCCATGTTCAACCTTCTTCAATTGATTGTGACAAATGAAGAATGTTCTCCAAAAATAGAATTTCTAGCTTATGAAAAAAACAACAACAATTCAATCAAGGAAACACACAACACTTCAATTTTTATTTGGTTTCAAGTATAGATGATTTTTAGATTCTAATCTCTCTTTTGTATGATTTCAACTTCAGCAAGCCTCACTCTCATATGCCATCTCAATATTTCAAAGAAGACTTAGCCTTCAAACACTCTTAAAGAGTATCAATGCACATATCAACTTCTTTAATTCATTTTCATGAGGACATGCAAAGATATCGGTGTGGGGGAGAGAAAAAATAGTTTCCATACCTTCAAGTGATGGTTTTTAGACTTTCAAGTGAGGAAAATCAACAACAATTTATCTTAGTTCCAAAGCTCATATAATTTTCACTACAACATAAGAACATTGTTAGTTCCTGTAATAAAATCCTTCATTGATTTCAACAATAAGTTACAGTCATTTCGTGTAATCAAATATGAAATTCCAATAATCAAATATAGATCAAAGTGAAAACTATTTCAACAAATGTGCAGAATTTGCAAAGTGGAACCAGGTTGCAGAGGCAGTATTTCTTGGTAATAGTAAGTGGCATGCAATATTTTTTTATTATTTACTTATTAAACTAGAGTGAGTTTTCAAATACAACTTATATATTTATTCCATTTTCCATATTCCATGCACTAAACCACGATTTAATTATGACTACCCATGTCTTGTCCATAACCATTACACCACTCGTCGATCACCATAAACCTACCCATGCTCCGTCATTACTAGACGTTGATCCTCATATGGAATGGCATATTCTGAATGTTTGGATTTTCATATTAAACATTGTGTTGGCCCTTGACCAAGTTTTGGAGATCCTTGGTCAGGTTTGACCTATTTTGGGACTTCGATGGGCTGTCGAAGGTGAAGCACAAGTCGAAGCAGATATCATGGGATCTCGGCCCCTTGTTTAGGTCTTTTGGGGTTTCGGGATTATGTACTAGGTATGGGGAGGTTGGCCCATGGGTTTACCCATGCTTAGGCCTCTTTTGTAATGTATAAATAGATAGCTAGGAGATGTAAGCAAAGTGTGCCATGCTAAGTGAAAGTGATAGTTATAAATGTTGTGTGCATACTGTGTGAGGCTTGCAAGGCTAAGTGCAAGTGACTGTAAGAGACTGTGTAAAGGCTTTGTGTTGTAACCTATCTCGGGGAAGGATGATCTAGTGGAGTGCATGCAGATCTCATGTCCTATGCGGAGTAGGATCTTATGGCTCTGTGCATATAGATGATTGACATAAGACAATAAAGAAGAAGAAGAGTTGGAGGATGTAGCCCCAGGCTGGGGGTGAACCACGTATATTTTGAGTTGTTGTTTCTTTGTGCATCATGATTGTTTTATTGTTCATATAATTTATTCTTAGTACAATAATGTATGTTTAGATGTATCTGATAGGATATATTAGTGCTTGTTGATGTAAATAAGTACCAGATCTGATCTATTTTGATGTGCTTAGTGCTTGAATGTGTTGGATCTTGTTGAATACTGCATTGCGTTGTAATTAGGGTTTATCTGCGTTGTAGAAAAAGGCTAAATAATAATGAATGATAACTGGTAAGTGCTCTGTTGAGGTTTTGTAATCATAGATCTGTGTCCCAGCTAGGTTGTAAACATTTGATTCTTGCATCCACCGCTGCCTCTACCTTGGGTGACACTTCATATGCTTCGCAGGTGTTGCCGAAAGGGCCAGTAGTTAGGGTTTTGTTGGTGCATTGTTGAAGTGTTTTACCCTGGATCTGCTCCTATGACAAAAATGGTTCCATTGTCGAGACTGAAATTGTGATTGCTTGGAACTGAGGAAAAGAACGAAATATTTGCGTGTAGATCTGTTGCTTTAAGTTCACAATATTCTACTTGAATTGTAAATCTTTGTTCTAAGAAAGGAATCAGATATCAAGAAAAGAGGTAAGATATGAAAGATTTGTGATCTGTCAAAGGTAAGATAAGTGAAAATTTTTGTTTCAAGAGTATGGATCTAGGTATGTTTGACAAATTTTGTCCCAGTCTGAAAACTAGGGCACAAATAGAAGAAAGAAGGTTTGATATGAGTAGATCTGATATAAATAATGAAAGATATGTTATTCCTATGCATAGAAAGAATGTTTGGAATAACAAATGGATGCAAGATCCTATGAAGAATTTTTTTGCAGGCTAGCTACTATGATCCTAGTATGCCGTATAAGAAAGGTTGGGGATCATTTAAGAGAAAGAGAGGATTAACTCTTTGTTATAGTTGCAGAAGACCAAGATATCTTGCTAAGGAATGCCCTGGTAGAAGACCTAGTTGTCTTTGTTGTAAATCTATGGACCATGAAGTTATAGATTTCCCTAGAATGATTGCTAAGGTTGAAAGAATGAATACGAGACAAGGAAAACCTAAGGAAGGTAAAGAAACTAAGACCATGGCAGAAACCCAGAAAGAATCATAGACTGTAGTACTAAAAATGAAAGAAACACTAAATGATCACGGGGATTTCAACTTATCAGAGATCTTCAAAGGAAAAGAGTGCATAGAAACAAGAATAGGAGACTTCGACATAGACTGTTTTCTGGATGAGGAAACAGACGTGAATATTATGACAAAAGGAACTCAGGAAATTTTGGGAAGGCCTGCTATGATTCCTTCATTGGGAGGAATAGGATTATTTAGAGGAAAGTTGATAACCTGATGTGGAAGACTTACCCATACATCTATGAGTGCTCATGGAACTTTGACAGAGGAATAAATTGAGGTTGTTAAATTTATTGAGAATAATGCCCCATTTTCTATGTTACTAGGAAAAACCTGGATTGAGAAAGATCAGACCCGAAGAAAAGAAGAGGAAGCTCTAGAAAAGAAAAAGAAAGAACTAAGAGACTTCATGGCTAAGAGAGTAGCACACTTACTGGAAGAACAAGAAAACCAGTCGAAGCTATTGAGGACCAGAAATATGGATGTAGAAGTTGAAAGAACACAAGAATACTTGAAACACCTATCAGTATAGGAGAGTAGAGAACCTACCCCAGACAAAGAAGAAGTATTGACCTTCAAACCCCTGAAATACCATCAACAACGTGAAGTTACTATTCCAAGCGGAGATAAGAATCATAATGGAAAGAGGAATACCAAGATGCAGATCACAGGGAGGAATGCTAGAATGCTTAGTAAGAAGAAAGAAAAGTTTGAGAAATTACAGGAAGTTCTCGAGAAGACTTTGGAGAAGGAAGGTCTCCATAATTTGAACTTCGTCGGAATATGAGAGCAGCTAAGATTGACACTTCACCATGGAAGAACGATATGATTGTTGGAGGCATTATAACCATTAGATTGATGTTCCTCAATGGTTAGAACAACAGTTATGACCATAAATCTCACCATCGGACCATTGGGACCATGCCGTAACAGACAAAACTACATTGATGAAGGCCTCTTGTCCGTTGGAGAGATCCATTACATCGTTGTCTACTTATTCCGTCGACTGTTTCACCAAGAACAATTTCACGAATTGTATTAGAGCCAACAAGAGAACTCATTTTTATTGTGTTGTGCTTACTGAGACTTCGCTACATGTTCTACTGCATTGAGAATTTATTCATTGACCTGAGTTATAGAATATCGAGCATGCATGTTGGATGAACTCAGTGTCGTAGAAAATTATTTTGAAGAATTTATAATCGACCTTATGGCTGAGAAGTTGATGTCCATCGAAATTCAAGATTTATCGATGAGAGGAGTGCAAGCCTCCCTGTCGACTGCTTGCGGATCCGGACCATCCCAAACTACGGCCGAGAAAAGAACCAAGCATCTAGATGACTTGGAAAATGTGAATTTAATCCCATCCATCCTGCCTGATTACGTCATGCCTCTGGCTGGCGCGATGAATGATGACCGTGTCCCCAGGGAATTCGATTACACTCTTATCACTGCATACCTCCCGAAGGGAATACGTGGAGTTAAACCATAGCTGGATAAGACCATGAAATTAAATATCAACGAATTCAACCTAGGGGATCGCAAGAACTTCAACATGCTCTCCCATCACAGTTATTTGACTAGGACGAAGGGGAAGAAGTCGAGGATAATCCCCTAACCATGGTTTATGGACCTCATGCAGTCCACTATTCTGAACATGATGAAAATACCCCATTTTGGAAGGAACCAGGAGGTTAACACGTGTGTTAAGCTCTTGTTCTCGAGCTTCCATGTTGGATATCTATGGCTGGATAGAGGCATCACCGTCGATCTGACATTGATCCATCAGATCACTAGATTGAGCATGCAGGGACCAGACCCACAAGATGTTTACCTAGGGAAGGCTACAGACCGTGCCCTAACGTAGAAGATTAAATATACCTACGACGATGTGGAAAAGGGGAAATGAGGCTACAAGGTATCTTCCATCGAGAATGGCGCAATGTGCCTTTCTTGCTAGTTGATTGTTGGTAAGCTAGTTGAGAAGAACAAAGCCATGTAGGTCATAGGGTTTGTTGTTGACCTCATAGAAAAATGCATGGAGGGGCTACAAATGAACTGGGGAAAGTAAATTGTTAACCAGTTAGACCAAGACTTCTACAAAGCTAAGGATCAAGGCTATGAGTTCCATTTTAGTTGGCTTTTTATCCTCATCATGTTCATTGCTTGGGAGATGTCAGAAGGTGCAGCCTTCCCTTAAATAGAGCCATCTGAACCCTTAGCCACGAAGTTCACCTCGCTATGGTATTCGAGCGATATGGGAAAACAATGGTATTCAAACGCAGTGTTCCACACCTACTACCTATATTTAAAGAGGGCTATTGAGGTTGTCCGTCATATGATGTCGAACACCCTGCACAGGTTCAGGCCATTTGTGAAGTTCCATGCAGACAATTTTTTTATCTATATCACTGCGCACAGAAACAATCACAAAGAAGTACTAAAAAGTTATTACAAACTCACTGAAGAGGACCTAGAAGAAATAAATAAGGAATGGCCTACAGAGCTCCTTACCCCTGTTGAACCCACAGAATTGTCCGATACCGAACTAATCGGAAGCATGGTGGTCACTCGCGAAGGGCATGGTACACCTGGAACTAGTAGAAGGAAGAAGACAGAAGAGGTACAAAAGATGAAAAATGCATCCGAAGAGACTACTTCAGAATCACCTAGTGGAGGAGGTGATGATGAAGTCGACAAAGAAGAGAACAATGGAAAAGAAGATCAACAGAAGGAAGGCAAAGTAACACCGCCACAAAATCCCCCTAGTGACGTAGAGTCGTCTAACAAAAAAAGGTTTCTCCCACGAAACCCACATCGCGGAAGAAGTCAAAAGCTAGTAAGACTAAGTTGTAGATTGTTCTCATGCTCAATGACTTTGACTTCATCATCGCAGCTATATCATACGCCTTAAGAAAATATTTTGAAAATAAATGAAGCTAAGAAAAAGATCATGTATGAAAGAATTGAAGCAGAACTACGAGGGGTACAATAGGCCCTTCACTCCAGCCGCGTAGTGTTCACTGTTCCCCCGCCATCAGAAGAAACAGAGTTAGGAGATGAGCCTACCCAAATCCGTAGACTAGTTGATGCGACCAAAGCTCACCTTCATCATGCATAGGAAGAAACAGAACAGGCCACAGTGGCCCTGAAGCAAGCACAAGAGGAAGTCATAGAGCAACGCCGAGTTGTGTAGAAAGAGAAGGACGACCTCCAAACAAAGTTCGAAGGGGAGAAAAGGAAGATCCAACATGATAAAGAACATTTTCTCGCAGAGCAGGTCAGAGTTGAAGAAGTTGTCAACAGAGCACTTCGCTCTATGATGGGCTTAGAGTAAAAGGAGGAAGACCCAGTGGAGCATCAAGTAGAAAATCTTTTTGAAGCCATCCAGTAAATTCAACAGAGGATATTATATGTAGAGCTATAAACAGTACCAAGCACCCTGCAGGACGTGTGAGACCAAAGAGAAGCCACTACCCGGAGAGTAGTTGAGGGGATCAGAGCATTAGATTTGGAATGTAAATAGCTTAGCAATAGAAGTGCATAGACTCATGAGTGACTTACTAAGGACCTTGAACTGAAGACACTGGAGTCACAGCTCTAGGAGGCAAAGAAACAAGCAACAACAGTACAGGTGCAATTGAAAATCCTATCAATAGTTGAGAGAATGAAAAGATCCCAGAAACAGCGCACTGCTTAGAAGCAGTTCCATACCATACAGAGAAAAGTCATGGAAGTGACTTAGAGGCTCCAACCAGTCCAGGATGAAGCTTGCCAATTATTTGAGGAGATTGAGGGCTGAGGAGTAGAGCTGGAACAGGTAGTCACTATAGTCTAACAACGCTTGTAGGGACCTGTGAACTAGGCAATTATTCAAGAGTTCATCGAGCAAGAGTCCTTGTCGCAGCAGCAGGTCGAAGAAACCTGAGCCAAGCTCGAGGATTTTGAGGCAGAATTACCCAAAGCAGAGTGAATCAGGATCAGTCACAGGTGAGTGTTGGGATCATGTTGTCCATTGACCAAGTTTTGGATATCCTTGGTCAGGTTTGACCTATTTTTGGACTTCGACAGGTTATCGAAGGTGGAGCACAAGTCAAAGTGGAGATCGTGGGATCTCAGCCCCTTATTTAGGGATTGTTTGGTTTTGGGCTTATGTAACGGGTATGGGGATGTCATCCCATGGGTTAGCCCATGCTTAGGCCTCTTTTGTAGTGTATAAATAGATATCTACGTGATGTAAGCAAAGTGTGCCATGCTAACTACAACTGATAGTTGTAAATGCTTTATGTATGATGTGTGAGGCTTGCAAGGCTAAGTGCAAGTGATTGTAAGAGATTGTGTAAAGGCTTTGTGTTGTAACCTAGCTCAGGGAAGGAGGATCTAGAGGAGTGCACATAGATCTCTTGTCCTATGTAGAGTAGGATCTTGTGGATCTGTGCATGTAGATGATTGACAAAAGACAATAAAGAAGAAGAAGAGTTGGTGGACATATCCCTACGCTGGGGGTGAACCACATATATTTTTTGTTGTGGTTTCTTTGTGCATTATGATTCTTTTATTTTTCATATGATTTATGCTTAGTGCAGTAATGTATGTTTATATGTATTTGATAGGATATCTTAGTGCTTGGTGATGTAAATAAGTACCAAATCTAATCTATTTTGATGTTATTAGTGCTTGAATGTGTTGGATCTTGTTGAATACTACGTTGCACTGTAATTAGGGTTTATATGTGCTGTAGACAAAGGCTAAATACTAATGAATGACAACTGCTAACTACTCTGTTAATGTGTTGTAATCACAGATATGTGTTCCAGCTAGGTTGCAGACATTTGAGTCCTCCAACCACCCCTGCCTCTACCTCAGGTGAGACTTCATCTGCTTCGCAGGTGTTGATGAAAGGGCCGGTAGTTAGGGTTTTTTTTGGTGTGTTGTTGAAGCATTGAGCCTTGGGTCTTCCCCTGCAGTTTTTATTCATTAGTATTTATCCCTTGTCTACAACACAGATAAACCCTAATTACAACACAACGTATTATTCAACAAGATCCAACACATTCAAGCACTAAGCACATCAAAATAAATCATATCTAGTACTTATTTACATCACCAAGCACTAAGCTATCCTATCAGATACATCTAAACATACATTACTACACTAATCATAAATCATATGAAGAATAAAACAATCATAATTCAAAAAGCAACCACAACACAGAATATACATGGTTCACCCCCAGCCTGGGGCTACGTCCACCAACTCTTCTTATTCTTTCTTGTCTTTTGTCAATCATCTACATGCATAGAGCCACAAGATCCTACTCCGCATAGGACATGAGATCTTCATGCACTTTGCCAGATCCTCCTTCCCTGAGCTACATTATAGCACAAAGCCTTTACACATTCTCTTACAGTCACTTGAACTTAGCCTTGCAAGCCTCACACAGTATGCACAAAGCATTTACAACTATCACTTACACTTAGCATGGAACACTTTGCTTACATCGCCTAACTATCTATTTATACATTACAAAATATTCATAAGCATGGGTAAACCCATGGGCCGACATCCCCATACCCGTTACATAGGTCCAAAACCCAGAAAGCCCTAAACAAGAGGCCAAGATCCCACGATCTCTTCTTTGAATTGCACTCTGCCTTTGACAACCTCTCAAAGTCCCAAAATAGGCCAAACCTGACCAAGGAACTCCAAAACTTGGTCAAGGGCCAACACATTTATCACAATTTTATGTTTTATTCCATACATGCTTCACAAATTCCTCCTACTCATAATCTCTGCCTAATTCCCACTTATGTTTCCCTTAACCCTCATTTCTTGAAAATACTTAGACTTGGCACCTAACAGATTCCACATACATAAGGAAGAAGATGTATTTCTTTTCATAGTTTGGTATGATCCACAAGGAACATCATTCCTCGATGTGTTTCTCACTTGCAGGGTTTTATTTCAGAAAGTATGGTTACTTCAACTGTTTGAAAATGTTCAAGGTCATAATGTTTCTGTAACTAGGGAATTTGATAAGAAATATGAAGGAAGAACAACTAGGGTTGGAGATATCAAAATAACAGTTACAAAGGAATCACTGGCCATAATCACACGTTTGGAGAGGAAAGCTGAAATTCGGTTTAAAAACAAGATACTAGAAGGAGAATGGTGGACAATGTTCTTGAAAAAATCGTATCAGAATCTAAACTGAACTAAGGGAATTACAAGAACCTGGTTATATGAACCTTGGAAATATGTGTTTTTATTCATCTATAAGTACTTGACCTGTGAGGGGAGGTACAGTATAATCTGTATTTACCATATTAATGTTTTGTAGCATTTTAAGGATAAAAGTTAGCGGATCAATATGCCTTATTTTCTATTGAAAATTCTCACGAAAATGGCTATGGAATCTCAAAAAAAACCACCCAACAAGGATAGCGTTTTGTGTCACTGTGATCTAGTTAAATTGACTATATTCCATAAACTGGAAAAATCAAGCTAGACCTCGGAGGAGTTATTTTAAAGAAAATGACTCATCTAGTGAAAACCCTACAAAAGATCGAAATCATGTAAACCCTGAGCCCAACATTATAGGAAATGGTGACGAAAAAAGGAACAAGTGTGTTAATTTGTACAGTCAACCAAGAAGGGTATTAATATGAAAAATACAAAGAAAAGTCTTGTGCAATATAAGGGACAAGATTCCCATAGCTGAGTGCAATCTAAGGGAAATAATTTCCAAAGTCCTACAAAATCAAAAGGGAAAGATTTTCATATTCTTATGAAATATATAAACAAATCTAACACATAAAATAAAACAAGGAACAAAAGAGGAAAAGGTAGAAGAGGGAATTTTACCAAAAATGGTTAATAGGCCTAGAACAAGAGGCTATAGAAAAATTAAGGAAACTATAATTGAACCACAAATTGAGGAATAAAATCAAGCTTTTAATGAAGAACATGGGAAAGTTCTTGAATAACTACCAAAATTCGATGAAATTCCATCAAAAACAATTAAGAGAATTGGAAAATCAATATCCGAGCACTTGTTGGAAGAAACATATAGGATTACCATGGGAATGGCATGAAAATAACAAGCCAATCAACAAGGAAAATTTCACTTTGTGGACTTTCTTTTTTACACGGGAATTTTTTTGTACCAATCATTTTTCAATAAATAGAGCATAAATTAATTTGTTGATATCTCCCAAAGTGTTAACTCATTGATTGTGTAGTTTGTATAATAAATGTATCAAGGTATGGTGAATAAACACAACAAATTGTAAGCAAAACAAGTTTATATTTTTTAAGAAATTTCCCACCATCATCTTTATCCATTTTCCCTTTTTTCTCAAAATTTATGTATCTGTTTGTTGCGATTTTTGGTGAGAATAAGCATAGTAGTGATATCAACAACCTCACCAAATTTCATAGAAAACCAATTTGTATTTTGAAAGATAATTCCTTGACAAAACTGCTACAAGAAATCAGTTACAGGAATTTGGGTGACCCCGGTGCAACAAGATTTTACATGTGGATAAGACTTAAGGTTATTTTTATGTTGTTCTGGTGTGCTAGAATATTTTTCAGGAACACTAAATGTTGGAATGAATTTGAAGAAGTAGCAGCATGGACAAAAATTGGTAATATGCTTGGGATATTACACATGAGTAGAATCCGACTACCTCACATACAATTGATGTAATGTGCATTTGGGTTTACGAGAAGAAATTTAACCAGTTGCATGAGGACATGCAAAATCATATGTTTGGGGGAGATGTTGGGTTCTAATTTTATTCTTTTTGTCAATCCCATTCACATCCATTTTTACCTTAAAAACCTCTATTTTTTCCTATTTTCATCTCTACTTAATGGCATAATATGCACAAACAAGGTAATAAGTTGTCTTTTGGAAGAAAAATATTTTTTTTTCTTATAAATAATAATTAAAGATATTTTTCCAAACAATTACCTATAATCCATTCATTATAAGAATTAACTTTGTTTCATGACTCATTACTTGAATTAAAGGTTGACATGGTTATGATCCATCAAATTCAGAATTTCCACTTCGAGGTTTTTCATTTATGTTAGGATATTGTGATTTACCTATCTTACCCATCCCATGGCACCGAGAAACTGATGATCAATGCTAGTCAAAATCGACAGACACTTATTACAATAAAATCGACACACAATTATTACAGGAAATACACAGGAATCATAGGTTAACATAGGTCATTTTACAGGATCATTTTCCAACATATAAGTGAAAATATAAAAAATTCAGAACATGGGGTTTTTCCATAATGTGCCCCTTTAATTGACCTGAGGGTCCATTTCCTAGAAAAGGCCTAATGAGAGAGATATGGACATATTTACAATACAGTTTTTTCCCATATTTTTTTTAGCATTCGATTATCAAGTAACACACCAAATAGAGAATCCAACCAACAAGAAAATCAAAGTAATCTATTTTAATGGTTGTAACCATATTTGAGCTATCTCTTTAACCAAATATACACTAAAAACAAAAGAGATAAAACTTGTAAGCCATTCATGGCTTGGTGGATCATATTTTGAGGAGATTGGTCTCAATCCATTCCCATTCCTCTTTTGTATACATGTATGAGAAGGGATTAGTTGTACAGGGTTAGACAATGTTATATGGAGTTACATAGTGTCACATTGTAGTAGAAGATGAGTATGATTTGTTTGTAAGATGATTCTCAATACAGGAGTTGAATACTTGTTTGTAAATGATGATGGGATGTTGAATTAATGAATATTTTGTTGTTCTAAACTCCCTCAGATCTATGTGATCCCTCACAAAGTATGCTAGAAAAGAAAGGGACGCCTCTTTCCAACATACTCTGTACAATTATTTATTTTATGTTATTCGGATAGATTTATTGTCTCTCTTCATTACCTTTTATGTCATTTATTTTGTTGTTATAGTTCATTAGCTCACAATTTTTATAGATATTAATCACTCTATGTATGGTGAATTTCCATATCTATATGTTCAAAGTAGTCAATTTGATTGATTAATCTTCCATCTTCCATGTCATATACACAATTTTCATCAAATATACTCATAGTTAGTTTAGTGTGTAGTTTTTATATCTTGCACAGTTTCTTATTATTCAAAAATCATAACCAGAAACATCCTCTGTGATCACAAAGGTTTAGTTGGATAAATAGAGGGTGTTTACAAGTAGGAACACTTTGAAGAGTAGTGATAAACTTGTAATCTGAGTCTGTAACATATGATAGTCAAGTATAATCTAGTTGAATGAGAATGTTAACTTATGTTTGTGAGAATGGAATTTTTTGATTTTAATAGGATTTCATAGAAATTTGAAGACTATTTTTGCACATATTTTGTCTATGTCTTAGAAGTTTACCTATATGGATTGATAGTAAATGCTAAGGAATCTAGAACACTAGATAAACCCAATAGAAAGTCCTCATTATTTATCCTTCGTGAGGGGCATTCCTATATAACTGATTTTCCTCACATCGCCAACATTCTACAGGCTATTGCCTTGACCTTTCCCCAAATGAATCTTCCATCTTGGGCTCATTTCGGGTTGACCAAACTTGTTGATTTTCTTGTGATTTTTTATTGAAAAATAATGGCCTAAAACCTTTCTTCCTTTGATCCCTCTTTCCTTTCATCTTGTCATTCAACTATTTTTGGAAAACTTGCCTCCCTTTGCTCTGGTCTCTGTATGGCCTCCTCCAAAGTCTTGGGATTATCCTAGTGTATCTGGTCATTGCATAAGGAAGGTAACCCACTTAGAAACCTTTGGATTTTTACCTGTACATCATTTATGGAGAACACACACTTCAAAAACTCAAAGAATCTCTTCTCATACTCATCTATTGTCATGCTTCCCAACTTGAATTAAAATAACTCTTTCATATTCCTTTCATAATAATTCTTGGACAAATATTTCCCCTAGAAATATCTTTTGAACTTCCTCCATAAGGATTACTTCTCATGTGACATCCCCCAAAAAAATAAAGTATTTTCGAAAGTAAAAAATTGTTAGAAAAACTATTATGTTTTTAGTAAATTTGAATTTGGAATTTTTTTTCCATTTATGGAAATTCTGAATTTCAAATTTGATAAATTGTAATTAATTATTATGACTGTTGGGCAGAGACCTGATCTGGCCCAACTAACTATTTGACTATGACACTTGTATGTAAATAGAATATTGTTTTATTTATTGCAGAATGACAAATGGAACATCCATGTTAAATTTAGCTGAACATGACTCCATGAGAGGGGAACATGTTGGAAATACCTCTGGGCTGATTTTTACAAGTGGAAAATCAAGGATTTGTCCATTGGCAGCCCCTAAAAATCAGGGATTTGGAAAGCTGCAAAAATTCCCAAGGGAGGGAAAAGACCTAGGCAAAAATGATTTTTGCATATATAGCATATGAGAGGAGGCAGGACGTTGCCAAGTATGCTGGGAAAGGAATTACCTCTTGTTGTTATGAACACTCCCTGCTAAGTGTGAGGCAAGAAGAAGTTTTCTGAAATTGAACGATGTTGCTGAGGAAGAGTTCCAATTTAACCCTCATGGATTCATGGTAAGGCTAGGGGGTGAACATGACAAGTGATTTGGCTGCCCTATTTTATGGTTGGGAGGAACGTGGTTATTCCCTTTGTCTTTCCACGAGCGGTTCAGATATGTTAAATTAATCATTTTCTTTTTGAATGCTTATATATATATATATATATATATATATATATATATATATATATATGATGTAGTGCATTTGTTAATTCTGAATTGGAATGTTTTCCATCTCTGTTGAATGATTAAATCACTGATGTAGTGCATCTATTAATTTTGAGTTGATATAATAACCTGGGTGAAATCTGTTTGAGTGTATGAACCATAGATACTAACAGAATTCCCTACAAATCTAATTCTGAGTGACTCTTACGGTTGAATTAAATTCTGAATGCATTCTAGATCTTACCTTTTAAAGATTATGACAGATTGAAATATTATGCATGGTTAGATTCTGGAAACAATCATTTCTTTAAACTAGATTTCTACTATACGAAAGTAATTGTAGGATAAACTACCAAAGCATCAAAATTCATTTTTCAATATTGCCTATGTATAAATTCCTTTGGAACTGAGTTTATATTTCTGCAAGTAAATCTTAGGTTCATAACTACTGGTTCAAGACCTTATTTTCCACATAGAATTGAATTAAAACTAGTGCAAAACACTATCTATTTCACGGTATAATTATATTCATATAAAAGATATAGGTATAATTACCGTTGGCGATCTGTGTAGATGTTATAGAAGAAAAAAAAGGTTGCATACTATTAATATTATGGTAGATGCAGGAGGTATTTACCTCCATGTGTGAATCTGATGAGAATAGAAGACTCCGGGAAGCAAGAGAAACCCTAATGAGTTCAGTAATAACCCTAGAAGTCTTGTTGGCTCAAGAATATAATTTATATTAGGTTATTATCCTCCAAGAGAAGAAGTCGGCCATAAATAATAATAATATACTGAACAGACACATATCCAGAAGGAGAAGTCAACCCCAACAAATCTAGCAGAACCACTATAAATACAGGGTGCCAGTTCTCATTTGACACATCTCATAATTGCAGAGAGCAACTGGTGCGCACTGCAATTCCCAGTTTGGTGCGCACATGTGGAGGAGGGCTACAGGTGCAGCTGCAGCAGCAGCTAGTTTTTCAGTATTGCCTTGGACTATCTCTTGGCTAGGGTTTGGACTATCTGATCAGCTATTTTTGGTGTGCTATCCTTGGAGGAAGATGTGATACACCTTGTTTGGCTATGTAGCCTAGGGTTTTCTTCCTGAGTAATTATCAGTCAAGGTTAAGGTGCTCGAAGGGTGGCTTCAACCTATGGTTGGGTGACAAGGGTATCGTCAATGGTAAAACAAGAACACAATCTTCTATATTCTAATGGGTTATGGGCCCACACCTCCTTCATTCAATCTAAATGCTGGAAGGAAACATAGCTGCTAGGATATTGAGCTCACTGAGGAACTTTCGCTAGGGTTACTAGCAGAAGCAGCTTCCAAGACACTACTGCTAGGGTTACTAGTAGGAGCAGTTGCAGAAACCCTAAACCTCTTGTTGAGGCACCTTAAGTGAAGAGATTGACCTAATCTTTGGACAGATCAGTGTGCCCTAGCCTAGCACATATCTTGGTACTCTCAGAAAGCCAAGAGGTGAAGTTTGAATTTCTGGTCAAATCTAGGGTTGACCAAGTCAAGCAACCATGACTTACTCTATGAAGTCAGAGAACAAGTTAGATGGAGCCTCTAACTTCAGAGCATGGAAGACAAGGATCGACCTCATCCTTGCCAAGAATAATGTCCTAGATATCGTGAAACCAGAGTTTGATGAAGGAAAGGAGAAGGAACCACAGAATGTTGTAGCTATGGAGAAGTTCAAATATGTTGACATCAATGCCATGAGTATCATAGTGGATTCTATAAAACACCACTTGATACCATACATCTCCCATCTTGACTCATCAAAGAAGATGTATGATTCCCTAACAAATCTATTCTCAGTCAGAAACATTGGACAAGTTATGAGTCTGAAGAATGAGCTCCGTGACATGAAGATGAATAATGACGACAACATAACATCATATTTTGTGAGGATCTCTCAGTTAAGAGATCAACTGCAAACTATTGGAGAGACCATCTCGGAAAAGGAATTGGTGAACATAGTACTCAATGGTCTTCCCAAGACATGGGATGGATTTTCTGCAAGCATGAACACAAGGAAGGAGTATCCGACATTTGAAGAACTTTGGACTTGTTGTGCTCAAGAAGAATCAAGGATCAATACAAAATAGAAACCCCAAAAGAAGTACGACGATCAAACTTTCATAACAAGATTCAAGAATTTTAGGAACAAAAGGAAGTTTGGTTCAAGGAGGAAACCAAATCAAGAGAAAGACATTTTAGAAGTGCAATGCTTCAACTGTCGAAAGTATGGTCACTACAAGAATCATTGTCTTGAGCTAAAGAAAAGGAAGAAGCATCAATTGCCGAAGAAAAGGAACCTACAAAGAAGACTAAGTAGATGGAAGAGACTTCTTCTTCTAAAAAGGTAACAATACTCTTCTTATTTCTTGTGCATATCTTGTTTGCATCGTCTCTGTACATATCATGTATATCTATCTCTTGGAAGATAATGTGTTCCAAGAAGAACTATACCTATAGAAGAACAAACAAGATGAAAATAGATATCATTAGATAATACACATGAAAGGATGAAATACAAATCATGTGGAAGCCATTGCAAGATAAGTTGAATCAATCATGAAGAGACTTAGAAGAAGCAAAGACAAAAAGAAGTTAGCAATCGAGAGGAAATTGGAAAAAGACTTATGATGTTTTGTAGAAAACAAGAAGATGGAAGCGTGAACTCTGTTAGACAAGAGAGCCAATTATACATTGCAGAAGACAATAAGGATGCAGATGGAAGCATGGACTCTGTTAGACAGAGGGAGCCGATTATATGCACTTATACATGAAGCAAGGATTAGGAGGGAGCTAATCCTATGATCCATTGAAGATGATGAAATATATATATCCATGGTAACAACCATGAAAGACAATACGTGTTCAGTTCAACCGCAGAAGAAGACTTCTTAGAAGAGAACCCTTAAAGTATTCCTGGTTGTCCATCTAGATCCATGATCCTATGATGAAAGGAAGAAGTGGAATCTCTAGGGCATGGAATCTATAAGAAACTCCATGGACCCAAGAGCTAAGGAAAAACATGAAGAAGAACATGAAGATTCCAAGAAATAAAGAAAGGCTAGAACAACCAGTCATAATATTAAGAATCAAAAGATTACCAGCCTGATATGAACTTACTAAAAGCAATCAAGCAGAGGAACTAAAAGTCATGATGAAGAACAACGCATGGAAGACTTATGAATGAAATCATTGCGAGATCTAGAACTAAAGGTTCTCATAGATGGAGGGAGAATACTATGATGATTACTTGTTCCAGTAAACCAGACTTATCTCTACATAAGTCATTATATCATCCATGACATCCACGAGTCAGAATTCTACATCAGATAAATGCAAAGAATGTTCTCCAGAGAAATTGAATAAAGAGCGTACTCAAGATTTTGAGGCATAACGGAAAGAGACTCCTGTACACAGATAGAATAAGCTAACTTGGCAAAGAACCTCTAGTGCACAACAAAAGCGTGGTGAAGATTTCCTACAACATCAAGATGACTACGCAGTAGATCAGATCTCATGATGACAGAAGAAATGCCACATAGATATGTTCCAGTTTTCTAATTATGATATACTCTATTGTTCAGATATACATGAAGCTTTCACAGTGTTCCAGACTAATGTACATTTGAAATCAAGCATTACATTATCCATGATGAAGTCTAGAAAAGAGAAAATGATTCTCCAATACATATCTCCAAAGATGAGCAGATAAGCAGACATTTTGGTAAAACTTCTATCCAAGATGAAAGAGTTTGCGTACTCAAGATAGAGCTTGTGGAAACAACTTCCTTCTTATTGAAAAAGGAAGAAATGACTCTCCAAGTTAGGAGGGAGCACTGAAAACATTATTGAATACATTCATCTTTAAATTTGAAAAATAGTCCATCTTGGATAGATGCTTTCCTGTTCGGAAAGTGGATTAAGACTTCTGACGGAAAATCACTTCCTATTGTGGCTAACATGGGAAGTGGTTTTATTGCTAATGTATAATAGACAATGACTTCTCATTGTGGTTAACATGGGGAGTGGTATAGGGCAGTCTCTCTTCTTGAGGGTTACTCAAGAAGACTTGCCCGCCTCGCCGGACAACGATTTCTCATTGTTGTTAACATGAGGAATTGTCTATTTTGGAGGTTTATGCAGGACAGTCTTTTCCTCTTGTGGTTAACACAGGAAATGGTCCGGAAAGTCATTCCTTAGGGTTTATACATTCTCTCAAGGGTGCACTTTGATTAGTGTAGGAAGAATGGCCCAGGGTGGGGAATGGTCCAGGCTCAGTAATCAGGGACAGACATTCCTTAGGGTTTATGCATTCTCTCTAGGGTGCACTTTGATTAGTGTAGGAGGAATGGCCTAGGGTGGGGAATGGTCTAGGCTCAACATTCCTTAGGGTTATACATTCTCTCCAGGGTGCACTTTGATTAGTGTAGGAAGAATGGCCCAGGGTGGGGAATGGTCCAGGTTCAGAAGACATGATAGTTATTCTTCCTTGCTTGAGAAGAATAGTCCAGATATCTCATTATTCTACTCTGAGGTAGATATTATTTCAGAGCTCATAGATGTGAGTGAAATATTGACCCAGATGATTCAGTTTATATCATAACATTGTTTCTATGCAGGTTGCTATCAGATGTTTGTTATCAAGACTATATGACAATAGATGTAGACTATTGTGGTGGATATGTTCCACTGTTTGTGAGGCAGATATTCTTTAAGAACTCACATATGTGAGTGAAAGATTGGTTCAGATGATTCAGTCTATATCATAACATTGTTTCTATGCAGGTTGCTATCAGATGTTTTTTATGAAGACTGTATGATAGTAGATGAAGACTATTGTGGTGGATATGTTCCACTATTTCTGACTATATGTTGGTGATCAAGTACTTGTGTGTTACTTGGTGTGGTAGTATACCACCAAATTGTAGTTATGTACTACAATGGATAGACACAGTTGTGTTCTATTTTTGTTCTAATTGCCTTGAAGACTATCAATAGTTTATTGGAGATAATCATCATCTAGACGAATGATGAACATAGATTTTCCAAACGAAAAATAGTTCAGAGCATTTGTATCCCTCTATGGTGTGAGTGACTTATCTAGCATCATGTCTAATTACTCAGATGAAGTATGGTTTCGAGAGATGATGCAGCTGATGGTGATGGTGATGCTCATGATCTATTCATGAGATAGTCTAGACGACTATATTGATGCTACCGGGTAAATGGTATGTTTGTGTTCTCAAGACCATTACCTGTAATACCTCCCTAGCTAGGAGGGAGTGTTAATATTATGGTAGCTACGGGAGGTATTTACCTCCACGTGTGAATCTGATGAGAATAGAAGACTCCGGGAAGCAAGAGAAACCCTAATGAGTTGTCTAATAACCTTAGAAGTCTTGTCGGCTCAAGAAGATAATTTATATTAGGTTATTAGACTCCAAGAGAAGAAGTCGGCCAGAAATAATAATAATATACTAAATAGACACATATCTAGAAGGAGAAGTCAGCCCCAACAAATCTGGCAGAACCACTATAAATATAGGGCACCAGTTCTCATTTGACACATCTCAGAATTGCAGAGAGCAACTGGTGCACACTGCAGTTCCCAGTTTGGTGCACACATGTGGAGGAGGGCTACAGGTGCAGTTGCAGCAACAACTAGTTTTCAGTATTGGCTTGGACTATCTCTTGGCTAGGGTTTGGACTATCTGATCAGCTATTGTTGGTGCACTATCCTTGGAGGAAGATGCGCTACACCTTGTTTGGCTATCTAGCTTAGGGTTTTCTTCCTGAGTAATTATCAGTCAAGGTTAAGGTTCTCGGAGGGTGGCTTCGGCCTATGGTTGGGTGACGAGGGTATCGTCAATGGTAAAACGAGCACACAATCTTCTATATTCTAACACATACCTATACCAGAATGTATAAATATTGGATATGTTCCTATATTATGTAAATTTCATACTTTTCTGGAAGACATGTAAATACAACTATATAAATGAAATGTTGGATGTAGGAGACCAATAAATTTATTCTGAAATAGAGAAGTTGGAATTTTAATGCATTCGTAGGTACGATACGAGTTGGATTTTCCTAGCCTTAGGCATGACAACAACTCATTTCTTATCACTATAAATCGAATACAAAAAATAAAGGAGTACCAATAACTCTCTTACCATAGCTAATTTATGGTAAATACATTAGTACCGAAACATTCAAATTGAGGAAACATAAGTCGAAATGAATTGGATGTAATATTTGTTTTTAAAAGTAATTGGTGCTCAATAATCAAGAGACAAACTCACTATGATTTACCATATCCTCTCGAGTACATTTGACAGGGATTGTAGCTCGATACAAAGAAAATTATTACATAGTTTGACCAAACTCAAATCGAACATGGACCTTTATGCAAGAGGGGTTACACTTCATCCTAACAATACTGAGGGTGGAACAAAAATAATTGAAAATGAAAAATTGGATGGAGCCATGAGCCCATTTTCCTAGCACCTATAGAGTTAAAACTGAGAGGATATGGGCTTGGAACCCAAATACCTTTTGTGCCAAGAACAGGGGCGGTTATCTGAAACTTGTGTAGATTGAAGCCCTGCAAAAGTATACCCTATAATTATTAGCAATATGTACATGAATGAAAGATAACGAAACATTAAAAGGATTGAGAGAGACACTTATCTTTTGGCAGGCAGGGTCATATTCGTTCCCTGTGGCTTGTTGACTGGTTGGATGTCCGGCTAAGGGAGAGTGGTGCAATAACTCCCTGATGGGTACCCTCGCATAAATAGGGCCCATCATTAGTGAATTATAGACAATCTTAAAAAGAACAAAACTAATTAGTGGAAAACTTTCTTTCTACAACAGTCAACGAATCTAAATAAATTGAAATAGTTGACAGGGATAGTCTTGCTTTAACTTATAGATGGCATAAGTCATGATGCACGAAGTCCCACTATAAATCCTCCAGACTGAACCAATACTATATCTAACTGTCAAACTTAAACCTTCCAGAATTCAAAGTGCAGAAAGTAATGACAGTACAACAGTCAGTGCAGAGATTTCATAACCAGGCCGACAAGAGGTCTCATTGCATCATGCAGCGTTTTAACAATATATATATATATATATATATATATATATATATATACTATTCGAATATCATTCGGCAGAAGAAAATGTTCTTACAATTTATACACAATACTATGCTTGAAAATTACACCTACAGATAGCAATAATATGATGGAAAGAAAAACAAATGCCTCCGTTTAGTCGCAGGCTGTATTATGTAATACATAGATGACTGTATTACCTTCCTCATCAAAGACGAGTACACATATAGGTTCCTCCTTACTTAGGGGTACGTATTATGTAGACATGTAGGACATAAAAGGGTCTAGAAAAAAAATAGTACAGAGATAGAATTTCAATGGGAGTCGCGACAAGATCCATAGAGTAATGGGTTTCGAAGAAAAGCCTAGTTTCGTATTTAAAATGCTCAATGCGGGATAGGAAACATTTCAGAGTTACCATCCGAGAAGATACCCCTTAGGCCAAGGTTTTTCCTAAGTATGTTAGTAGGTATGGTGACAAAATGTTTGAAGCCTTTATTCCCGGAAAACAAATGACAAACCCAATTAAAAGGACTGTCTCACCTACTGTATTACTCCTGCCTCATGCAAGAAGAGGGGTCAAGAATAAAGGGCCTTATTCGTTCTGTTTACTGATGCTAATGAAATTATTCTGTAAGCCAGTCCCTTTAACTAGTAGTCGAAGCATAGAACTCAGGAAATAACAAGGGTTTTTCCCACCAGGAACTACACTCTCACTAATCCGCCCTAAGCTTTGTAAACACTTAGTCTGAGTCTAGATAACCCTATTTCCAAACCTCAAGAATACCGAGAACAACCAAAGAGTCAACAAAATATTTTAGTCAACAGTCACCTAAACAAAATTTAGTACGCAGGTGTGGATGGTGGGTGCGAGTAAACTTACCTCGTATAATGGTGTAACATCCCACTCTTTCTCACCCTGAACGAACTTATTCTTTCGGGACACTTTCTCGCAAGTGATCCAGATTATTATACTATTAAACATTTCATCACGATTATGAGGTGTCGTGAATTGATGACATGTTATTATGCTGCATTGACATAGACAAGTGCTATTGACTCGATTTTCCTGAGTGTGCAGGATTTTGGACCTCGAGGATGCAGAGGCATCGATGGAAACCCTTGGACTCTGGATCGAGTCAGGGAGTGAACCATTGGGGTTTGATTGTTTTATTTTTGATATTAGTGCATCTGATTAGATCATATGATATGGATATATTTTTGACATGATTTGTTGATGATGCAGGTTGACGATAGCTTGCTGACCAGACTCACATGTGGAGTAGAGGGGTCATGCACGACTACCAGAGATGTTGAGGGAGAGGTGTGGACAATATCCCTGCCACAACCTACTAGCACTCCCATCATGGCTCGAACTGTAGGTTAATGTTTACCTAGTTCGAGAGGACCCATGATGCCATGAGGGCAGACTGCAACAATCACTCATGATGATTCTAAGGGGCACGCAATAAGGTAGGGGCCTTAGTCCTTAGAGGCTCTTAGTCTCCCACAAGTTCACCTGGCAGAGTATTGACTCCAGGGGTTTTTTATGTCTACCAAGTCAGTCACGAGGCGAGTGGCACCCTTGGAGCACGTGGTGCATCCTGAAGGGCACATGCGCAAGGGAAATATATGAGGCGAGTGGCACCCTTGGAGCATGTGGTGCGTCCTGAAGAGCACACCATGCAAGGGAAATAGATGAGGCGAGGGGCACCCTTGGAGAATTAAGGGTAATTAATTAATTAAAGAAATTAGTTTTTGGAGGATTGAGGGGGATGGGTGACACATGTACGGGGAGGAATTTTTATGAATTAATTAATTAAACATTAAATAAAATGGGATTTGGGAAAGTAAGGGACTTCAAAACTCTATATAATGGAGGGAGGAAAATGATGAGGGATCTTTTATGTTTGCGTAACGTTACACTGCAGAAATATTTACTTGAGTGACTTAGCTTGTGGGAGTTGGGATACCCAGTTGGGTGAGGAGTGGTATCTCTGCCTTGAGAGGCAAGAAGGGAGCTAGCTCAATCTCTGGATAGTGTGCGTGGAACCATTGCGGCTCAGGGGGCTAAGGGGGAAGAATATTACCCCTAGCATTGGCTGGGAGGTACCGGTGAAGTCTCGTCGGTCGACAAGCGGGAGTTGCACGAAGCATGCGAGACATCAACTCAGAGCGGGCGATCAGGCAACGGTATGCTTTCCTTGTTTTTGCATGGTAGATTGTAGTAGGATTTATGCTTTGGATATGCATGTTTAATTGGGTAAGTAAATTGATTGTCTTAGCATTCTAGCTTATGACTGAATTTTTCCATAGCCTATAGCTCAATAATTGATTGACTTCCATGGACTTCGATTCCCTACATGTCTTGACTGCCCTGTGATGTATTGATTTGTGAAGATTGTGGTCGTGTTTTTCTTTCGTCCCTAGCTCATCAGTCCTCACCTGAGTAATCGGCCAGGAGCCTGATCTACGGTCATCGCTGTGGCATTAATAGACCTATGGATCTCAACGCCCTGCTTTTCTGTGTGTGGATGATGAGAAAAAGACGTTCCTGTCAGCCATCTACCTCCATTATTGTCCTTGGCTGATTGTTTGACTCGTTCCATCTAGAAAACACCTCTGCTTATGGATTATCTAGCATCCTTGTTGGTTTTTCTCTGCCCCTTGACTGATAGAATCCCTGCGATCATTTCAATGACTTTTCCCATTGCATCCTTGCATTTCTCTTACTGTTGTCTACGATGTATTGGTATTCTGGCAATGGAAAAACGAATTGATTTAATGTCTGGATTTTTGTATTGGAACAGTGGAAATGGAAAAACGTTTTTATTTGTTATTCCTGTCTGTGTTGTATTGATATTCTAGCAATGGAAAAAACGAATTGATTTCATGTCTGTATTTTTGTATTGGTATCCTGGAATGGAAAAACGTTTTTATTCTACGTTGTATTGGTATTCTGGTAATGGAAAAACGATTTGATTTCCTGTATGCATTTTTATATTTGGTATCCTGGAAATGGAAGAAGGTTTTTTTTGTGTTATTCATGTCTGCGTTGTATTGGCATCCGAGAAATGAAAAAGGGAAACCACGATTTTGCCATTTAAAACGTGTCTGAGATTGTCGTTGAAGTGCCCACGTTTTTGCTTTAAAAGTTGACAGAGCTTGCTGTAAATGCCCACGATTTTTGCCAATTAAACGTGACTAAGATTGTTGTTCAAAGACCACGACTTTCGCCATAAAGAAGACTGTGTTTTGTTGTTTAAAGACCACGAATTTTTTTTTTCCTTAAAGAATGACTGTGTTTTGTTGTTTAAAGACCACGAATTTTTTCCTTAAAGAATGATTGTTTTGTTGTTTAAAGACCACGAATTTTTTCCTTAAATAATGATCAAATGTTTTGCTGTTCAAAGACCATGATTTTTTCCATAAAGAAGACTGTGTTTTGCTATTTAAATACCACGAATTTTTGCCTTAAAGAATGACTGCGTTTTGTTGTTGAAAGACCACGATTTTCGCCTTAAAGAAGACTGTGTGTTGCCTGTTTAAAAAAAAACCACGATTTTTCCTTTAAAAAAATTTGCTATCTGATACCCTTATTGCATTGCTATTGCCCTTGGTGAAGACTGTGATTGAATGGAAAATTTTCCCTTGAAGGAATTCTATTTTCCAAAAGATTGCTATCTGATACCTTCGTTGCATGGCGATTTTTACCCTTGATGAAGACTACGTTTTACCCCCTTATTGACTGCGAATTTCCATTATTCAATTGCCCAATATATGCATGATTATTGACCTCAATTTTCATTATTCAGTTGATGGATACATGTATGATTATTGACCGCAAATTTTCATTATTCAATTGCTGGAAATATGTATGATTATTGACCTCAATTTTCATTATTCAATCGCTGAATATATGTATGTTTATTTACCGCAATCTTCATTATTGACCGCAATTTTCATTATTCGATTTTCATTGCTGGTATGGGTATGTTTATGTTAGACAAGGTATCTTCAGACCCACTTTATGTGATGTGTAGATTTAGATAGAGAGTGTTAATAATAATGGACTGTATTACTTTAATGGACAACATTCCATGCATTATTCACACCGCAATGGTGGTTTAATGAACAATGACTCAGCTATATTGTTAATATTGTAAATTACATGCTTGCGATGAGGTTGAGAGTCATCAATGGTGAAAATCTTGTTGGTCTTGTCAATATAATTATATAATGTTAGTGTTGTAGATTTAGACCGGTTAGCAATGTTGAAGTGATTAAATTAAACGGGTCTACTTTGTTATGTAGTCTAGTGAATAGTGGTAATTACATGCCCACATTACTCTCAGACTAAATCAGTTAGTGTGACAACGATTATATATAGTGTGGATATTGATTAATGTAGACTTGTCATTTAGACAATGAAGTCGATTATTTCATAAGCAACATAGATCATTGGTTGACTCATTTTGATGGTCAGTATGTAATTGTTAGTCATCTTTTTCGATTGTTAAGCACTTGTTTTAATTCACCCTTGATAACTTTTATGACCATAGTAGCCTGATATTAATTCACTCCTTCACACTTAGGCATCTTGCTTAACAAATATTGATTTTGGTCATTGGCGATGTCATGTAGTAGCTTGTAAAACACTTGGGAATAATGTCATATTGCTTCTTGACTACCCATTGCTTGGGGGGTGTAGGCGTAGTCACCCTGTCAGTAATTTTGGCCCTTGGCACTGGATTTTCTAGAGTCCTTGTCCAGGTAGGATGTGTTACACCGAAGTTATAATATCATCTATCCCCTGGGGATGACATGATTCTTGACGAGGGGATCATTACGCGCCCTAAGGTATAGAGGCAAAGGATAACTTGGTCGAGGTCTACGCCTTCTGTGTAAGTTTTGTCGAGCGTTGTAAGTTTGTTTTTGCATACGGGTTGAACGCCTTCATGTGTTTGTTTCATGCGCCTTGAGGTTCTAGTCTTTGTTCGTCAAGGTCATTGTGTCTGGAGGGGTATGTTGTCCCTTGGCTTGTAGGCATGGTCTTGTTGTGTCGGGCAGGTAGTCATTTCTCCTTGTCTTAACGCATGTTTTGCCCCGTTTCTCCTATGCTAGTGCATTGAGTCATAGTTGCTTGTTGCTTGGACTGCATGCTTATGTTTGTCATCAATGGTGAGGTAAAATGTTGTCATCGTCGCCTTCTTTCCCTAAAAACAAAAAAAAAATGCACTTTTGCTTCGCTTGTAGTTGTAACAAAGGGGTCGTTACAAATGGCGAAGTAGACAGTGATCCTCCTCGCTCACAAAATAGAAATTCCATAGTTCACCTGAGTCTTAAATGAAAGAGAAGAGAGATAATAGAAACCCTGTCAATGGTGCTTACCTCTAAGTCGCATGAACCAAGAAACTCTCAACGATAACTACGGAAGGAATTGTCCTGGAAGTAATGAAAGGGGATGGCGTGAAGCACCCAGACCATGTGGCCAAGGCAAGGTGTCAAGGACCCAATGGGGACGTACGTCAAGTAGGAGGCCAAGGCAAAGGCACTACAGGAAAAATGTAAATATAGCAACCTAGACTCATTTAATACATGACAGTCATCTCTACATTTCCTTAATGCCATTAATTGAGTAAGGATGATATTCAGTTAAGGCATGGGCCTATTTTCACTCGGAATGGAAAATCACATCCAAACCTAGTTACTCCAACCTTGTTATTCTATTACGAAAGAGCAATCTATGCCAAGTATCAAACCGAACCACCTAACTCCAACCTCTCATGCCCCATACAATGGCTATGCGCGAGACTGAATACCTCACATACTCGGAATGGGAGGAGTCTAGTCTAGCTCCCTAATCATTGTGGTGTGCTCAACGAATGAGTAAGGTTATGTGATGGGACCCACTCGAGAAGGGATTCAGAACCTAAAGGTTTCACAAAGTACCCTATATGAACCTTTAGAAAAACTAGCAGGCTTGCACAAGGTTTGTGGTCGTGCTAAATAAATTAAAAGACACCTTTTCAAGTGCGACTATAGTATAGAGTAAGAAGAGTGAGACTATAGCTTATAGCAAGTATAATTTTTATTTAAAAATGTGAAATGATGCTAGAAGTGTTAAGTCCTAAACCTTCAATGATGGGTTGATAAGAAGAAGATTTAAAGCCATGTTGTGAATAGGGATGAAATAGCTAACCATTAAATCCTTATAAATACACCATAAAGCTTCAATATGGGTGATATTATAGGCACATTGACAAACAATAAACAGAGTAGAGAATGATGAATGAGAAACTATAAAATCAAAAGAGAATTTTTTATTTTTTTTACGGGGATTTTGGGGAACATTACATATGGTATCAAAGAAAAGGTTACAACACTGGACCTGAACAAGGCCACTGTAATTGCTTTATATATATTCGATTTAAGAAAAACTAATAAACCTTTTTGTTACAAACAAAAAACCCTTTCTGTTTTGTGTGAATTATGGCAGCTCAGGATGATGCATAAATCAGAATGGAAGGGGATCCAGAGAAAGGACCTCCGGGAGACCCAAGACAGAATAGTGATGGAAGCTCACCTACAGAAGTACTGGAAACAATGAGGAATCTTATTGTTGAACTGCAGGTTTTTAAAGCAGACAATGAGAAACTGAAGAAAGCACAACAGGAACAACAGGAGATAAATGAAATCCTGTTGCGCAACATAGTAACCAAGAAAAGCCTAAAGGATGATAATCATGAAGAAGAGGTCAGTAAGAGGGCCTCCAAGAAATATGTTCCTGAAGTAGAAAAAGAGGACAACTCATATGAGGGTACCCCTTCAGCTGAAGATAAAGAAAAAACAGACAAAAAAAGGAAACAAGTAGATCATCTTGAAGGGGAATTCAAGAAGATTAAACCTTCTACATTTGATGGGGAATCCAAAACAGGTGAGGAAGTTGAGGCATGGTTATTAGATATCAAAAAATGTTTCCAAATATACAACTATTCCAGTAATATGAAAGTCAGAATGGCCATTTACAACCTGAAAGGAAAGTCCAACATTTGTTGGCAAGATCTGAAATTGGCAAAGGGCTTAAAAGAAAAATAGATGGAATGGTCCGACTTCAAGAAATATTTCAAAAAATAGTACTTATCTCAAATCTACTATGAAAGGAAAATGAAAGAATTTTACGAGTTAAGACTTGGATAGATGACAATGGAAGACCTTATAAATAAATTCCAAGAATTACTAAGGTTCGTACCTTACATCTGGGAGGATAAGGTGAAAATCGAGCGATTCTTAAGTTGTTTAACACAATCCTATAGGGATAGAATTGAGTTTGACAACCCCAAATCCTTGAGTGAAGTATTTAGGAAAGAACAGATGTGATACGACCAGTATAAACAACGAACAAAGTTTCCCAAATCCTAGAAGGATAAGAAACAAGATCGAATGAACCAACAGAAGAAGGGATACCAACCAACTCCTTACCGAAATGCAGCAAAAATCTTTCCGAGAAAATATTTTCACTCCAACCATCCAAATATGCAAGGCAGCGGTAAACTGGTAAATCTGGGAATGAAGAAGTTTGGGGACAGACCTCGTGAATTGTTAAAGTGCTGGGAATGTGGAGAACCTCACCTAAGGAGGAACTGTCCACGTTTAATTTCAACAAATCGAACTATTGTTCATAACTTGCAAGAAGCGTCGATGGTGGGTGATGTGGGCAGAAGCTTGCATCAGATAAATGCAGCCATAGATGGTCGGCAAGCTGACCACCGGTCCTCTGTGGTAGAAATCGAAGGTAAAATCAATGACACTCGAATTTTTGTTTTAATTGAACCTGGAGCTACATTAAGTTATGTTACTCCTGGTATAGTAGAGTCAAATAAACTTAAGAAACTGAAGCATGCAAAATCATGGCTGGTACAACTAGCTACCGGAACTAAAAGAAAATTAGTTGAATTTATTTCTGATTTTAAGTTCAGCTTAGATGGTCAGAGCATAAGGACAAATCTAAACATCCTACCCCTAGGATCTTATGATATGATTATCGAAATGGATTGGTGGGAAAAGCACAAGTCAGTACTCGATTGTTATACAAAGACACTTAACTATAAATACGATTATGACACTACTAGAATAGCCAAAGGTGTACCAAAACCTATATCAGTTAGACAAGTTTCTGCGATGCAATTCAAGAAATGCATGAGAAAGGGATGTCAAGTTTATGCCATCCAAGTAACAAACCTATTAGAGAGAAAGACAAACCTAACTTGGAAGACATTGTTGTTTTACATGATTTCAGAGATGTATTCATTGATGAAAAACCTTAATTACCCCCTAGAAGAGAAATAGACTTCTCCATAGACGTACTACCTGGTTTAGCCCCTATCTCGAAAGCACCTTACCGAATGAGTATACCAGAATTGACGGAATTGAAAATCCAACTGCAGGAGTTATTGGAGAAAGAGTATGTCATACCGAGTGTTTCACCTTGGGGAGCACCCATCCTCTTTGTGAAGAAGAAAGACGGTACTCTAAGACTATGTATCGATTATAGACAATTGAACAAAGTGACTATTAAAAACAAGTACCCTTTACCTAGGATAAACGATATGTTCGATCAAGTAGGTGGGGAAAATATCTTTTCGAAGTTGGATTTATAATCCGAATATCATCAATTTAGGATAAAAGATGAGGACATAAGCAAGACAACTTTATGAACAAGATATGGACATTACGAATTTGTGGTCATACCTTTCGGACTCACTAACGTGCTAGCCACATTCATGTGCTTAATGAATAGTATTTTTTATTCAATACTTGGACAAATTCATGCTGGTGTTTATTGATGATATACTGGTATATTCAAAAAAAAAAAAAGAACATGAAGAACACTTAAGAATCGTCCTGCAAAATTTGAGGAAACACCAACTGTATGCTAAATTCGATAAGTGCGATTTGTATCATAAGAATATACAATACCTAGGACATGTCATTTCTGTAGAAGGAATTGCAGTCGACCCTGAGAAAGTAAGAGCCATTATGGAATGGCCGGTACCGAAGGATGTAGCGGACATCCGGTCATTCATGGGAATCACTAGATATTATCGCAGATTTATAAAGGGTTTCTCAAAAATAGCCTACTCGATCACATCGTTACAAAAGAAAGGGACCAAGTTTAACTGGTCACAAAAGTGCCAAGATAGTTTTAATAAGTTGAAGGAATTATTAACGACCGCACCCATTCTAAAGGTAGCAGACCCAGATAAAGACTTCATGGTCTGTGTTGACACGAGTAAAGAAGGACTAGGTGTTGTCTTAACTTAAGAAGGACACGTTATTTTCTATAAGTCTCGGAAGTTAAAGGAACATGAGCAAAACTATTCACTCGGGATCTAGAATTGGCAGCAGTAATACACACCTTAAAAATGTGGCGACACTACATAATGGGCAAAAAGTTTCTACTATTGATAGATAACAATGGGGTTAAATACTTGTTCAACCAACCATATATTAACGCAAGGCAAGCAAGGTGGCTAGCCTTTTTGAGCGAGTTCGACTCTGAGGTAAGACATATCAAAAGTAAGGAAAATAAGGTAGCATATGCTTTAAGAAGAAGAGTCCACGGGATATTTGAGATAAACGTCAGCAGGGCAGAAAGTGATCTGGAATAGAGAATAAGGATGGCAGGTATTAATGACGAAAATTACACTAAGTTAGTGGCAGAATTACATGACACTACAACAAACTCACACGAAAGAGACTTGAGTATCGATAAATATGGGTTACTACATTTTAAAAACATACTTTACACACCCGATTCAGCAGAGTTAAAGAGAATAGTTCTTGACAAAGTGCATAAAAAAACGTATTATGGTCATCCAGGATACCAAAAAACGATAACAACACTCAGGAAATTTATCTATTGGCCTAATATGAAGGGTGAAACAACAGAATACTTGGCTAGGTGTCAAGACTGTTAGTAGTTAAAGACCAAACACAAGCATCCAACCGACCTATTACAACCATTACCAGTACCAGAATGGAAATGGGAGACCATATCGCTGGACTTCATTACAGGTTTGCCCAAAACTTAGAAACAGAATGACTCTATCATGGTTGTAATCGATAAACTCAGTAAGTCTGCACACTTTATTATAGTAAAGTCTACGTTTAAAGCTATAAACATTGTTTAAATATTTATGAAAGAAATTTTTAGACTGCATGGTATTCGTAAAATAGTAATTTCAGATAGAGAGGTAAAATTCACATCTGCTTTTTGGAAGGAATTATTTGCAGGTCTAGATACCAAACTAAATTTTAGTTCGAGCTATCATCCACAAACGGATGGACAAACTGAAAGGACAAACCAAATCATAGAAGATATGATTTGCATGTACATAAGAACAAAACCGAACAAATGGGAAGACTATCTACACCTGGTAGAATTTGCATATAACAATGGGTACCAAACTTCGGCTAAGCTAAGCCCCTTCAAAGCATTGTACGATAGGAAGTGTATGACTCCAATTAGCTGGGACAACCTGGCTGACAGACTTATGGTTGGACCAGAGATGGTCCAAGAAATGGAGAATACGGTAAAAAAGGTACAACGAAACTTAAAAGAGGCATAGGACAGGCAAAAGAGTTATGTAGACCAGAAAAGAAGACACTTGGAGTTTCAAGTGGGGGATCATGTATACTTAAAATTCAAAGCCTAGAAAAGTTCACTAAAACTCAGAAACTGTGCCAAGATGGAACCCATGTTTTATGGGCTCTTCGAGATACTAGCTTGAATTGGACCCGTGGCATACCAACTTGCACTTCCAGCTAATCTAAAAATTCGTAATGTATTTCATGTTTCTTTATTGAAAAAATATGTTCATGACCCTACTCATATGATTGATTGGAACTTGGTGCAGGTTGAACCCCTACGTATTCTAGACCAGAGAGAAATAACACTTTGGAACAGAGCCATCGCTCAGGTAAAGGTGTAGTGGAAGCACTTTAGTCCTGAGGAGGCCACTTGGGAATTGGAGGGAGATTTGCGGAAATCTCATCCAATCCTGTTCCAAGAAATGAACGAACACTAAGGACAGTGTTTTATTGAAGGGGGAAAGGATGTGACATCCCCCAAAAAAATAAAGTATTTTTGAAAGTAAAAAATTGTTAGAAAAACTATTCCATTTTTAGTAAATTCGAATTTGGAAAATTTTTGCCATTTATGGCAATTCTGAATTTCGAATTTGATAAATTGTAATTAATTATTATGACTATTGGGTAGAGATCTGATCTAACCCAACTAACCATTTGACTATGACACTTGTATGTAAACAAAATATTGTTTTATTTATTGCAGAAGGATAAATGGAACAACCATGTTAAATTTAGTTGACCATGACTCCATGAGACGGGAACATGTTGGAAATACCTCTGCACTAATTTTTACAAGTGGAAAATCAATGATTTGGCCATTTGCAGCCCTTGAAAATTAGGGATTTGGAAAGATGCAAAAATTCCCAAGGGAGAGAAAAGACCTAGGCAAAAATGAGTTTTTCATATATAACATATGAGAGGAGGCAGGACATTGCCAAGCATGCTAGGAAATGAATTACCTCTTTTTGTTATGAACACTCCCTCTTGAGTGTGAGGCAAGAAGAAGTTTTCTGAAATTGAACGACGTTGCTGAGGAGGAGTTCCAAGTTAACCCTCATGGATTCATGGTTAGGCTAGGGGGTGAATAGGACAAGTGATTTGGCTACCATGTTCTACGGTTGGGAGGATGGTGGTTGTTCCCTTTGTCTTTCTGCGAGCAGTTCAGATATGTTAAATTACTCCTTCTCTCTTTGAATTCTTATATATATCTGATGTAGTGCATTTGTTAATTATGAATTGGAATATTTTCCATCTCTGTTGAATAATTAAATCACTAATGTAGTGCATCTATTAATTTTGAGTTGATATAATAACCTGGGTGAAATCTGTTCGAGTGTATGAAGCATAGATACTAACAGAATGCCCTACAAATCTAATTCTGAGTGACTCTTACGGTTGGATTAAATTCTGAATGAATTCTAGATTTTACCTTTTAAAGATTATGACAGATTGAAAGATTATGCATGGTTAGATTCTAGAAACAATCATTTCTTTAAACTAGATTTCTAATATACGAAAGTAACTGTAGGATAAACTACCAAAGCATCAAAATTCATTTTTCAAGACTACCTATGTATAATTGCCTTTGGAAATGAGTTTATATTTCTGCAAGTAAATCTTAGGTTCATAACTACAGGTTCAAGACCTTCTTTTCTGCATAGAATTGAATTAAAACTAGTCTGAAACACTATCTATTTCATGGTTAATTATATTCATATAAAAGATATAGGTCTAATTATTTTTGGCGATCTGTGTAGATGGTACAAAAGAAAACAAAGGTTGCATACCTATACCAGAATGTATAAATATTGGATATGTTCCTATACTATGTAAATGTCAAACTATTCTGGAAGACATGTAAATAGAACTATATAAATGAAATGTTGGATGTAGGAGACCAATAAATTTATTCTGAAATAGAGAAATTGGAATTTTAATGCATTCGTAGGTAAGATACGAGTTGGATTTTCCTATCCTTAGGCACGACAACAACTCATTTCTTATCACTATAAATCGAATACAAAAAATAAAGGAGTACCAATAACTCTCTTACCATAGCTAATTTCTGGTAAATACATTAGTACCAGAACAGTGAAATTGAGGACACATAAGTCCAAATGCCTTGTACGTAATATTTCTTTTTAAAAGTAATTGGTGCTCGATAATCAAGAGACAAACTAACTATGATTTACCACATCATCCCAATTACATTCGACAGGGACTGTAGCTCGATATCAAGAAAATTATTACATAGTTTTACCAAAATCAAATCGAACACGAACCTTTATGCAAGAGGGGTTACACTTAATCCTAACAATATTGAGAGTGGAACATAACTAATTGAAAACAGAAAATTGGATGGAGCCACGAGCCCATTTTCCTAGCACCTATAGAGTTAAAACTGAGAGGAGATGGGCTTGGAACCCAAATACCTTTTGTGCCAAGAACAAGGGCGGTTATCTGAAACTTGCGCAGACTGAAGCCCTGAAAAAGTATACCCTATAATTATTAGCAATATGTACATGAATGAAAGATAATGAAACATTAAAAGGATTGACGTTTTGTTAAACAAATAGAATATTCCAGAGATACACTTATGTTTTGGCAGGCATGGTCATATTCGTTCCCCGCTGCTTGCTGACGGTTGGATGTCCGAGCTAAGGGAGAGTGGTGCAGTAACTCCCTGATGGGTACCCTCGCATAAACCAAGCCCATCATTAGTGAATTATAGCCAATCTTAAAAAGAACAAAACTAATCAGTGGAAAACTTTATTTCTACAACAGTCAACAAATCTAAATAAATTGAAATAGTCGACAGGGCTAGTCTTGCTTTAACTTATAGACGGCATAAGTCATAATGCACAAAGTCCCACTATAAATCCTACACATTGGACCGATACTATATCTAACTGTCGAACTTAAACCATCCAGACTTCAAAGTGTACAAAGTAATGATAGTACAACAGTCAGTGTAGAGATTTCATAACCAGGCCGACGAGAAGTTGCATTGCATCATGCAGGGTTTTAACAATATATATCTGTACTATTCGAATATCATTTGGCGGAAGAAAATGTTCTTACAAATTATACACAACACTATTGTTGAAAATTACACCTACAAATAGCAATAATATGATGGAAAGAAAAATGAACGCTTCTGTGTAGTCGCAGGCTGTATTATGTAATACACAAATGACTATATTACCTTCCTCATCAAAGCCGAGTACGCATATAGGTTCCACCTTACTTAGGGGTACATATTATGTAGACACGTAGGACATAAAATGGTCTAGACACAAAATAGTATAGAGACAGAATTTCAATGGGAGTCATGACAAGATCCATAGAATAATGGGTTTCGAAGAATATCCTACTTTTGTATTTAAAATGATCAATGCAGGATATGAAACATTTTAGAGTTACCATCCGATATGATACCCCTTAGGCCAGGGTTTTTCCTAAGCATGTTAGTAGGTATGGTGAAAAAATGTTTGAAGCCTTTCTTCCTGGAAAACAAATGACAAACCCAATTAAAAGGACTCTCTCACCTACTGTATTACCCCTGCCTCATGCAAGAAGAGGGTTCAAGAATAAAGGGCCTTATTCGTTCTGTTTACCGATGCTAATGCAATTATTCTATAAGCCAGTCCCATTAACTAGTAGTCGAAGCAGAGAACTCAGGAAATAACAAGGGTTTTTCCCACCAAGAACTACACTCTTACTAATCTGCCCAAATATTGGTAAACACTCAGTCCGAGTCTGGATAAACCTATTTCCAAGACTCAAGAATATCGAGAACAACCAAAGAGTCAATAAAACATTTTAGTCACCGGTCACCTAAACAAAATTTGGTAGGCAGGTGTGGATGGTGGGTGCGAGTAAGCTCACCTGGTATAATGGCGAAGTAGACGGTGATCCTCCTCACTCACAAAACATAAATTCCATAGTTCGCCTGAGTCTTACATGAAAGAGAAGAGAGATAATAGAAACCCTATCAATGGTGCTTACCTTTAAGTTGCATGAACCAAGAAAATCTCAGGGATAACTACGGAAGGACTTGTCCTGGAAGTAATGAAAGGGTATGGCGCGAAGTACCCAGACCATGTGGCCAGGGCAAGGTTTCAAGGACCCAATGGGCACGTACATCGAGTAGGAGGCTGAGGTAGAGGCACTACAGGAAAAATGTAAATATAGCAGTCCAGAATCATTTAATACATGACAGTCATATTTTCATTTCCTTAATTCCATTGATTAAGTAAGGACGATATTTGGTTAAGGCATGGGCCTATTTTCACTCGGAATGGAAAATCACATCCAAACCTAGTTACTCCAACCTTGTTATTCTATTACGAAAGAGCAATCTATGCCAAGTATCAAACCGAACCACCTAACTCCAACCTCTCATGCCCCATACAATGGCTATGCGCGAGACTGAATACCTCACATACTCGGAATGGGAGGAGTCTAGTCTAGCTCCCTAATCATTGTGGTGTGCTCAACGAATGAGTAAGGTTATGTGATGGGACCCACTCGAGAAGGGATTCAGAACCTAAAGGTTTCACAAAGTACCCTATATGAACCTTTAGACAAACTAGCAGGCTTGCACAAGGTTTGTGGTCATGCTAAATAAATTAAAAGACACCTTTTCAAGTGTGACTATAGTATAGAGTAAGAAGAGTGTGACTATAGATTATAGCAAGTATAACTTTTAGTTAAGCATGTGAAATGATGCTAGAAGTATTAATTCCTAAACCTTCAACGATGGGTTAATAAGAAGAAGATTTAAAACCATGTTGTGAATAGGGATGAAATAGCCAACCATTAAATCCTTATAGATACACCATAAAGATTCAGTATGGGTGATATTATAGGCACATTGACAAACAGTAAACAGAGTAGAGAATGATGAATGAGAATCTATAAAATCATAAGAAAAAGGAATTTTTTTTTATGGGGATTTTGGGGAACATTACATCTCATAAAGGTGTTTTACATGGTTAAGATGATTCCACCACATGGATACCTTTCATTGCAAGTGGTAGGATGGAATTCTTATTTCTACCCTTGATGGATAATCATGTAGTTGGAAATATTTCTTCATTTCCAAAAACTGTCCTTCAGCCTCTTCTCCCTTCCTATTCTCACCATTGAAATTTGGTTGCTTGATTATTTTGAGTTCATCTTGCAAAATGTCTACATCGGGATTTATCCTCTGCTTCTTTAAAATAGACACACTTGGGATAGTCATTGTCCCTGAACTTGAATGATATATTCTAGTGGAATTACCTATGGAATGATGGTGCCTTCTCATTCTTCTTGACTACCTATCATTTCCATGATCATCCCTTTTTCTATGGGATCTGGATGTTGTCACTTGTCTAGTACTAGATGTTTTATTTGTGCCAAAGTGTTTATTGGATTTTCTATGAAACATGTTCAAAAATCGTATTATCTCCTCTTAAAGTTTCATAATCTTCTCATTGTATTCCCTATAGCTATGTACTTCTCTATGGAGGCTTCTCATAGTTATAGGCCCTTTCCTGCGTCTTCTTCCATTAGACTCGATATCAACATTTCCAATGTTGGAATGTAGATCTCTGAACTCCTCCTCATGGATATAATATCACTGTGAATCCTCCATAACTCTATTCCTCATATAAGAACCCATTTTTTTCTGATACCTTTTATTCTGTAATAAATGTTCTTGTAATAATTATTGTTAGAAACATGAATGCAATAAAACATTTCATTAATTAGATTACAATATATTATTCATATCCATTTATGAAGAACACAAATATACTAATATAAATTATATTTCATTAGACACATTCCCCTTTGGCATACTCATTCATCAATCTGAGTTATGAGAAGAAAGTTATGACCAATTGAATAATGCCACTATTACTCTTGTGCACCTTTCTGCCTAGTGCAAAAATAATCTCAAACACTAACTTTGGACATCTACAGAGGAAAATATGTTAGGAGCCGAGAAAAAAATTGTATGAGAAAAATATAATATTGTTGACGCTCAATTCACAACAATTCTCAAATTTTCAAACTAACGCTCCATGAAAAAACTGCAACAATCTAGAAATGACAACTTTGTCTATTTTGCACTTTTTCTTGGCTTAGCAGTTCATCCCTGTTCATGCATCCCTACAAGAAATTCGTTGGTATTTTGATATAATATGAATTGGTTATATGCATGCCTACATTTTTTAGTGGTATTTCAAAATTTCACCTTTATCTAGGTTGCAGGTTGATAGTTATGTCCTGCATAAGTTTTGATTGTTTTCCCATTTTTTATCCATGTATGATACATGTATTTTCTTTCTCTTCTTGTAGATTTGTATGTACATATATTCCAATCTTGTCTCCATATATATATTCTATGGTTTATAATATTTGCATAGATTTCTTATATTCCCCAAACTGACTTTAGAGGAAGGTGTTATTCCCGATGGAAGTATAGTAGCACCAAAATTATACCTTGTGCTGTTTCAGTTGCAAATTTCTCATACGAGCTCTGTTTTGCACTTGAAATAGCTCATTGGAAATATCTTGTTGAGATTTTTCATTTGATTTGTACAGAATCTATGGACCTTTGGTACACATAGTGCTTGGGATTTTGACTATGTGAAAATGTCGTTTAGGCCCTCAAAATGGCTCCGCGAGTTTATGACCTTCAAAAACATAAAATGTTTTGCAGAATTTCACAAATATACTGTTGTATCTACTCATTAATATGAACCTGCAACCTATTGTAATTACCTTCGTGACCCTTTTTTCATTAGTAATATCAACTTAGCATGTATCTTAACTTCCCCAGATCCCCCAACCTCGAAACTTGTTGGAAACACCCTTCATAGAATTTTCCTTGTGGTGTCACAGTAACATCTCATTCTGATATTTTCATGTGTTTTGACCCAAGTGGGGAATATATGGGTTTAAATGTATATGATAGGATACCAAGAGTGGGCATATATGGCGATAAATATACATGTAATGTGTAAATGTTTATTTAATAGGGTCATCCTAATAGTAAATGGGCCTCATGAGTAGTTTGCAAATAAGTATATGTAGAGATCATGTATTCATTATTGAGGAGATCTGAATTGTGATGTAGGAAGGTATTTGGTTATTTGGAGCACAACTCCAAGATAAATAAGAGATATAGTTACAAATAACTTCTTAGATAATAGGATAACCTCCTCAAAATAACCAAATACCTTCCTACATCACAATTCACATCTCCTCAATAATGAATACATGATCTCTATATATACCTATTCACACACTACACATGAGGCTACTTTGTTATTAGGCCAAGCCTATTAGATATACATTTATACATTACATGTACATTTATCTCCATATAGTCCCCCCCTTGGGTTCATATCATATACATTTAACAACATATATTCCCCCCTTGGGTTATAACATAGTACCCCCCTACAAAAAACTTTGTCCTCAAATATTTGCAATCAAAAGCTTCACATTTGATGAAACCAGGTAATATTATTTTCTTATGTTCCTACTTTCTTCATTCCATTGATGATGATCCATCCATCCAAGATAAATTCTTTTGGGTATTAATCCTTGGCAACTAGTTGTTGCATAATTTTATTTCCTTTTATTCCATGTATTGTAGTTGTAAATTTTCCAATTTGTAGTTGTTGTGGAAATGTGATAATATCATTTTGAAGAGTGGTTTTTTTATTCATTTTTTCATGAATATTGATAAGTATTCCAATTTCTTGATAATATTTATATCCACCTTCTTGTATTCCTTTAAATATTTCATGATAATGAGGGTGTCGATATGGTTTCATGTTCCATGGTTTCTCTTCACTCTCCACACCTATTTCATATATCGTATTTTCAGAGATAGTCAAATCCTCTATCCTCTTTTCTTTGTCATTGATTACTCTAGCCTTGGATATAATACCATCATATTTGGCATGTACATTATCTAGATTATGTTCTTGAATATTTTGTTCTTTCTTCTTTTGAAGCTGCAATGCCACTCCATTTACCAAATTCTAAAATTCTTCATTAATTATGGATTTCATTTTTTATTTTACCTTATCAGTATTTAGAGAATTCTCAACCTCCTTGCAAATTTCCTCTTCAAGTATTTTGGTAGATTCTTCATCCAAGATCCTAATTTCTTCTTAATTTGGATAATTCTTATTTACTTCTTTCACTATCTTCACCTCATCCAAAAAAAAAATATTATGGCTTTGTAATATACATATCTCTTCATATTTCCTTTTCATTTCTTCCCTTCACTCATCTTTTTCCCACTTTCCTTCGCTACTCTTTCCTTGTTTTAAATTTGAAGTTCTTTAACAACTTCTTCATTTAGTTCTCATATATTATATAGTTCATCACTCTTATTTCATATCTATTCCTTTTATACTTTTAACTCATCTTGAATTGTATACATTTCCTGCATTTCTGTATCCCTAATCCATTTATCTGATAAGAGTTTTCAAATTGTTCCCATCTGATGTCTCATTTAGTATCATCATCAGTACTCATCAACCACCTCTAACATTCACCAAAAAAATAACTTCTTTCCAATAAATCATTCATACCATATTTATTTACCATCCTCAAACATTCCATATGATTGATTTCATCCTTATATTCATTTCCGCTAAAGTTATGCATTTCCATTGATTCTTAATTGAGTTCTAACGCAAACCCTCAACTTAAAAATCAATATATTAGGAATAATGATCTCAAATAGTTGTAATCCTTTTTAAATATATTTTTTCTTTCCAATGGATTTTGAATCACTTCAATCGGACATTCCAATCAAAAGTTACAACAATTTTAAGTGAACATACCTTTGAAACCCTAGTTTGGAGTTTCTCCTTCTAGCTTACATTAATTCTAACATATTTCAAAAATTTTGGCCCTTATGAGTCTGCAATTTCGGTCTGTAGTAATTCGATATGTCTTCTCTGTAATTACACAGGTCTGACCAAAATTTTATGTGCCAAGTTAAATTTATGGTAACTTTCCTAAACCTTTTTTATTTTTTCCCTTTTCTAGAGAGAGAACTTGTACAAAATGCCACATGTCCAATATTTAATATATGATTCTGAAATATTTATTAGAACCAATATGGTATGTTCGATTTCCAATGCAACCAATGGAACTAAATTTGGATCTTTAATGAAACATATTTGACCTTTTTACCCATAAAACTTGTTTGATACTAGTTATAGGACTATTCAAATAAACCTACTTTCCACATACTATATCTTAGAAATTAAGAGGATCCAAAATATGAAATTGTTACTCAGACAATTTTGGTATATTTTCTTAGTATCCTAAAAATTTCACATTCTAACACTTCCCAAAAAAAAGTTACATCTAAAATGTCAAGATGAATCTTTTAAAATTGATTTTAGGATTAGTCACGAGACCTGACTTACATGTACTATATATCTGAAAGTATAGAAAACCTTTGGATGATCTACACTAGGAGAAGTCTAGTAAATCTTCACAAAATTCCATTGTCTTAAACCACCTAGAAAATATTTTTTAGTGAAAATACCAAGATGACTCAATTAAAACAGAATTCACGATGAGTAAAAAACACTATATTACATAGGATATATCTCTAAAAGTATAACAACCCAGAACGTGATATTGTTACCAAAGTTACTTTGAGATGTCTTCTAAGTAACATCCATATTTTATTATTTGAAGAAGCCCAAAAAACAATTATAGAGAAATTTCCAAGATGACTCACTTGAATAAGCAAACCCTTAGGATAGATTCTATGAAACCAAATGTTATAATCCAAAACCTTAAAATATCACAATAAACCAGAATTACATAGTATGTAAAACAATGTGAGAGTTGAGCACAACTCCATTATAAATAACATATATATTTACACGATAACTCCTTAGAGAATAGGAGAACCTCCTCCAAATAACTAAATATCTTCCTACAACACAATTCACATCTCCTTAATAATGAATACAAGATATCTTTATATACCTATTAACACACTACACATTTGACCCCTTTACTATTAGGCCAACCTTATTACATTTACATTTACACATTACATGTACATTTATCCCCATATATGCCCCCCATTGATGTCATACCATATACATTTATCCCCATATATTCCCCCCTTCGGTCATAACACCACGCCCTGCCTCCTGCAAGCCTATTCGTCTTAAGCTTCATATAATTACTCCACGGAAAGGTCAATTTACCTGTTACAAGTATTTTCCCACACCTTGTAAACTGTGAGAAAGCCCACAACCCTGCAACCCACAAACCTGATAGAATATTCCTCACATAAATTTCCTTGTGGGATATAAAAACATGAACTTTAAGTTTTCACACAAGCCACAACCTGCAATTCTGCGGCCTTGTGGCACCATCTTCTCTAATAGATCACTTCCATGAATTCTTCCACATGCTACAGTTTGTGTCAACATGGTCTTCATATTTATTAGATCGTCCAGATCTAATCTCCTACAAATCAATGACTCTCGTTCATTCGATCTTTCACTCGTAGCCTAACTCATAGCCCACGACATGAAGAATACAAGGACTTATCCTCCTATAGAATCTTCTCGCGAGCCTATATTGCAACTAGAACAGATTTGGATCACCAATCAATAATGTCTGAAACGATCGGGTACATTGATTCCTCAAAATCATTAGAACGACCCTTTCCTTCTGTCACCGTGTATTCTATCACTCCATGTCATGGTACGACCCATGCCATCACTGTGCAAAATTGCTCAAAGTTTTAAAAAATTACAAGTTTTTAGAATTTTATAATTTCTTCAAAAATTTCCTTCGGTGTACTTAGAAGTTTTTGTTTTACTTGATCAATGATAAGTATTGGTCATTTATTTTCATGTCGAATTCCATATAGGTCGTCACTTATTCAATTCTTTAATCGCAATTAAAACGTGAAGTTTAACCTGCCGGGGGAAATTAACTTTGTACCCTATTGATTGATGGCATGAATCCCCCTCATTAAACTACTCTAAGGAAAATTAAACTTGAATCCATTCATAAATTTAGGGATTTTCACTTTGATTTCACCATTTCCACAAATCCATCATAAGTGAACCTTTGCAACAATGAAATTATGCAAAATTCACATTGTCCTCGGCCCATACAAGCTTGGTGTTGAACCCTTTGCTTTGATATCAATCTAGAACATTCCTCAACCTGAGTGATGCTAATTACTATCCACAATACACATAAAAATTAAAATTTTATGCCAACTAATCTTGTAGCTTACCAACTACAAAAGCACACAGTAATTTAACCATTTGTTGATACCCTTATTTAAATGTAGCTACAACATTGTAAACTAACATGAATGTAACTAACAATTTCATAATATAAGCATATAAAATTCATTCTCATGCACATAGTAAATACACAATAATTAAAATCATAATCAAGTATGAATAAAGATGACACTTATATTTATAAATAATTTTTACAACCAACTGCTTGGGACGAACGTTCAACCCACCCACAAACTTCTTGTTCTATATCTCAATAGAAGGTCACTGATGAGATGGGGCTAGGAATCTACGAAAGAGTGGTGTCTCTCATATTCCATTCACACCTAAAATATCCCGCAACCCATTGGAATTCTCCTACAACTATATTGATTTCCACCATCTCTCTTCCTCTTGACCTGTCGGATTGAAGGAATGTATCAGTTTACTGTATTCAGTCCTCAGGGTGTGACATTCATTTATCAACATCTCTCTAGCTCAAGTAACAATAAATATTACTATTGAGAAATCAAGGGAACTCATGCCAAGAAAACTACCAGGAAAACCACTACAATTACTTGTTGTTACAATGAAAATCAGATAGGAGTTCACTCTTTACAATTACTTGTTGTTACAATGAAACTCAGATAGCTCCAGCTCTAGATCTATTCTTCCCCGTTCTCTACCTATTGTTCCTACAAAAACATAAACATGACAATCCAAAATTTTTGCAACTACCCATATGAATTTTCTCTCTTTTCTCTAAGCTAGTTGAATCACACTCTGCTTCCCCATTCTCTACCTTTGGTCCTACAAAAACATGACTATCCAAAATTGTTGTAACAACCCATATGAATTTTATCTCTTTCCCAAACTAATTGTACTCATCCCCATGTTGCCAATAACTATGGGATGTGACTTATCACACTCACCCGCTTGCATGAGTTTAATGATTGGGATTTCATACACTCAAACAAAAAAATATAAGTTTATACAAAATGATACTAAAATTCAGGAAAGTGGGTTTCAATTAAAACCCATAATTAATTTCCCCTTTGGACCCCTCTTAGAAACTCCTCTCTCTTATGGAAAATGCATTTGTGATCTCCGTCAATGTCCCCCAAGAGTTGGTATCATATTTTATTTATTTAAAAAATAAATACAATTCACATATAATGTGGTGAATACTTGTACAAAATATCTAGCTTGGAAAATAACATACATAGCTTTCAAAGGTGAGAATAAGAGATATAGACACTCGAGTGAACTGATGCCTAGTCCTAGTTAAGTGATCCATGGAGTCATTATTAAATTGAGTCACATGCGTGGAAGTGAGAGAAACACATGAAACTACTCATGATAAAACCGAGGTTTCCATGCATGAGTGACTTCCACTAATTTAATTGAGTGTAACTGACTCTGGATTGAAGAGGAACACTATATTTAGTAGGGAAATATTCTCTAGAGATAATATTTTCATCTAAGGAAGTGTTATGAACATTGGACTATCAACCTAAGGAAAATAATTACAGAGGTGATTGTGTAATATCTCCAACACCTCCCCTAAACACTACTAGGGTGTAAATGATGAATGGGTCGTGACAACCAAAGCCATGTTAGGTACCCATTGTACAATGCATCTAAAAATAAAATAATAAAAAAAAAGAGAAAACCTCATGGGAAAAAAAAAACCTTGAAGGTACAATGCATCAAAAAATGAGAAGGAACACAAGTAGTTGTTAAGAAATTGTGTTCTTCACTCCAAGGAGACCTTGCAAATGTGCAACTTTAAGCTCTCTAAATATTTTGTTGACGATATAGATGTATCTGATGAAGTAGATGCATTGGTGAGATGTTCTCATATATCCACTTTCTCTTATTGCAAATCAAAATATCCAAATCCCATACCATGTGAATTTTGGATGAAACTTTGTAAATAGTGCGGTCATTTCCAGAAAAATAATGAAAATTTGTTAAGTTTAAAATGTTCATAACTTCACTTCCCAAACTCAGGTTGTTTTTTTGAAATTGGATATTTTTTTGGGAGAAATTCAAATATCCATTTTTTTTCTACAAATTCTCCTTATAGATTGTAATAATTCAATCTAAAGTGTGTGGCCTGCTTTTTGGATCCTAAGATACATTCATGATATCATTAGCATGCAATTCAAAAAATAGATCTAAAAATGGAGTAGATATCATCTCTAATGAATGGAACAAAAATTGTGCACATACTTATGTAAAAGACTCCTCACAATAAGAGGCTTGATATTCAAATGACTTCTCTTATAGATCTATATTTTCAATCTCCTGCATGCAATATTCACAATCTTGTTTATATATGAATATAACCTCAAATATGGTCCATAATTCATTTAAAGTTGAGTCTCCTGCTTCATCATATATGAATCATATACTTGGTGGAGAATTTCAAGAAAAATAGACTAGAATATACATATTAATCAATCATTGTATAATAGCAATGATCATGTTTATCATCCATTATGCATTTGATCCGATTTCAGAATTAACCGAGCCAGGCCCAACGTACATGCAACCTACAACCCAATTACTCTAGCCAGATGTAGTGACTTAAGTATTGTGAAGGAAATGCTGTACTAATAGCAACCTGCATAAACCGAAATACAAACAATGCGAAAACACCAACAGAGCGAAAATACAAGTATACTGGAGATGCCAAACACTGAAATAAAGAAAGACGAGTAGAGTGATTCTCCCGGACTGCAATTCTCCAGCCGCAACACCTCTATTCGAAATTCCCAAAGAGTGGGGCCTGCAATCACTTCGACAAGGAATCGAGCAGGTGTTGTAGAACAAATGTACCAACCAAACGGGTTCGTAGGTTCTATGGAGGATAGTTGAAATTTAGGATCGTGTGGGATCCCTGTTAGCAGAGCACAACAGGGAAAGTCCATGACAAGGTGCCAGCAAGGTGCCATGACGGTAAGTGCCAGCTAGCAAGCTTAGCTAGTACTTGTGAGGGACGAGATTTATCCTTGTCTATGATTTTAATGTTAGGTAAGCTGTCCTGCCTATAAGCCTATAAGATGGTCTTTCCTGCCTTGCCATTTATAATAGGGTTTTTAGGGTTATTATAATAGGGTTTTTAGGGTTTTTGGAAAGAAGTAGTTTATAAAGTTGATAAATCTATGAGTGATTATATCTGTATAATTAAATACTTCAAATTTTTTTAAAGATTTTTTAACTTACGAAATCTATTTTTATATTCAAAAATCAATTTTAAACAATAAAAAGTAGTCATAAAAAACCTCTCAATCTTCTTTCTTTCAGAATGGACTGGACTGAACAGTTGAAACCTTGATTGATTTCAGAATGGACTGGACTGGACTGTTGAAGCCTTGATTGATTGTGAAAGGCACCCATCGTGCCAAAGGAAGACCTCCACACGCATCTTAAGTAGGTCATCACAACAATTTTTCAAAAGGATGGTGTATGAATTGTATAGGGTCTTCGATCTTGCTCCAAATGAGTTGTATTTGGTCCATAATGGCTCTATCTTCCAAACTTTCTTGGACAGTCGTTTTCAAAACCAAGCTAGGGTACCCCATAGGCAAAGACTTGAACATTGATTAAAAATATTCTCGGAGACTAATGCCTTTCCGAAGACGAGGCCGTTGGCTTCAGACATCAAAGTCAAACTATAAACAGCAGATATTTGACAGTTGCCAAGAGCCATAAGACCAGGAACTGCCAAACACTGAAATTGTCCATTTGTATACGGATGCCGTTAAGCCAAAATAAGTCATGCAACGAATATGTCAATGTGAACAGTAAGTAGAGAAACTAACAGCGAGTTTGAAGAAAAAAATGGAGAACGAAGTTGGACTTGAGTAGCAATCCACGTCGAAATCGTGAGCTTTTCTACCACGCAAGGTTTTTTATTTTGGCAGAAAGCGATGGCCATTAACGATGACGGGGCTAACCGTTCTTCTTTGTAGAATTCGGACCGTTTAAATTACCGATAGTCCACATTCAAAATAATACTTGGAATTTTATCTGATCTCATCAAGTTCTACTCTGTTACGACTGTTGGCTTTATTTATTCCAATACCAGGTAGAGCCATTGCAGCACGCAGATAACTTCAAACGCCTGTGATAGCTTTGTTATGATAGCGGTTTTCATATAGAGTCGATATCAAGATGCTGCGACATGTAAATTTTATGTTATTGTTGTCGTTTGTGTTGATTGAGTCCTTCCAATGCACGGCCAGTAGAATGGTTCGGAAGAGTAAGAAACCAGAGATGGGCTTCGATATCGTATTCCCAAAAGGCAATGTAATTCTCCCTTCAGATTCCGGCCATGAAATATATGATTCCATGGCTACCCAGCAGCGTCTCTCAGCGTCCCAGAATAGCCCCAGATCTGTTAGTGATCACATGCAAATTAATTCCCAAACACCAATCGCTGTACGGAGATCACGTCAGAGCCTCAGAATCCGAGCGCCCCTGAAGGAGAACACCACGGCGCGTATTCTAAACTCAGTTCCGAGCCCAGGAGCAGGCAATTGATGGGGACAATTTTCTTTACAAGCAAGCTACATATGCTTCAAATATAGCACAGACAAATTTCGATATGCAGAAGCAGGGGTTTAATGCAGAGCATTGTTATGGCACCTTACAGAAATATGTGAATTCCTAGTGATATATGAATCCATGGAGAGTACGAGTTTTGGTATGATAGAGTCCTCAGATTTGTGTAATCTTGACGAGAGATAGATATCTTCAATGTGGAAATTAGGTCAAGTATTGATAATATGGAAATTAGGTCTTAATAGGCTGAGATATGTTACCCTCAGATTGTTTTACAAAGCCGGCTTGCCCCGGAAGCTCATGTCAGGTCCCCCACAAACGGGTGAAGTAGTATAGCCATATGTTGCATAACGTGTTTGATGTATCTGCACCAGATGATACCATAACGAATTATACATTGTTTTTTTCTTTTAGCGTTTTGGCTTTCAATAAAATAAGCAGGAGAGTTATTTCTTGTATTGGATGTATTTGGCTGCCTTGTGGTTTATTTATTATGTTCTGTTTTGTTCATTTTTTGCCTAGAGTTCTTCTAGGCAACTGATCTGTACTGTGTGAAATATTTAGTAATTTATGTGAAACCGTTTTAGAGCATCATTTGTGTTGAAACAATTTTTAATGTTGTATGGTGCACCCAAGGAGGCTTATTGAAGTCAAACAGAATTACTGTCAATTCATGATGTGGATAGGAAAAGAAATTCAATTCATGATGTCGATAGGAAAGGAAATTTTAGAATGCAAAATTGATCACGACACTTCATGGGAGAACCTTAGTTTCACGGTGTCTTTTGCGAAAGGCAAACTAATTGTCCTTTCATTTACTACGAACAATGCCAAACAACTATCGCAGTAAACTTATATACCATTTTCAAAATTATTTTGTAAGAAAGTAATTCTAACTTTTGGCATACTTATATATCATTTCCAAAATTATTTTGACAAAGTAGTATTTTAATATTTTAATATTTAGCTTTATTCTATATGAGTAATATACATTTAGATAAAATATTATTATTTTTATTTAAATTGTATTTTTAAATTCATAAATAGATTTAGTATCTCAAAATTAGATTTTACAAATTTAATCAGTCAAATCAAATCTAAATCTAATCTAAAGATCGTACAATTTATCAATTTCAAATAATATCCAAAGACATAGAATACTACTTTTTTAAAACAAATCAAATCTAAATCTAATCTAAAGATCTACAATTTATCAATTTCAAATAATATCCCAAGACATAGAATACTACTTTTTTAAAACGGATGGTTTATTACCCTGAAAAAAGGGAAATTGGAAGTATGTTTTATTATCCTGAAAAAAGAGAAATTGAAATGTGACATGTTGTAAATTATGTTATAACATGATTTTACTACATTATTTTGGATAGAAGCCTCTTTTTTGAAAACGGAATTATCCGTCTTAGTGTGAAAAAGAAAACCTCTGCCCTAAAACTATTTTGGTTAATTAAGATTAATGAAAAAGAAAAACTCTGCCATAAAACTATTTTGGTTAATTAAGATTAATGGATTACTAAAGTGAGTGTTTATATATATATATATATATATATATATACGTGCTGTTCAAATCATGATTCTTTTTCCTTTTAGGCCGTTTTTCTAAACCTTTGCTTATGAGCAAAGTTTCGAAAAAAATATACAAGATTTACTTCATGTTTGATTCTTTTTCCTTTTAGCCCGTTTTTCCTTGCATATGAGCGAAGTTTCCGACGAAAATAGTCAAGATTTACTTCATGTTTTCCACGCATTCCATTTTTATGGAAGGGGTAAACAAAAACAAACAGAAGTTTCACTTTATATTTTCCCCTGATTCCAATTTTACGGAGGCGCATTTACTGAAAAAGGAATATAATAAAAAAAATGGTTCCCACGAAAAAGCGTGTTTTTTCAAAAATTAATGGATGGGATTATTACTATCGCAGCCACAAAATTATGGCTGGTGAAGGCCGATAGGCTATACCATAAACCCTAGTTATTTATAAATTTTAATTATCAGAAATGTAATATAAACCCTAATTTTAAACAATATTTACAGGGATTTAATCCTTAAAATAAAGTACACACAAAATTAATTGAAACTCCTACAAAACGGATCACTTTGCATTCCCGCCGCCCTAGCTTCCCATCCAAGCTGGTTCAATGGTCACTGTGGGTTCAATAGTCGACCCACAAAACCTAAAACCTAAATCCATGTGTATATTAGAGATCATAATCCAAAAAAATCAATTCCATAGATTTTAAAGATAGAGAGAAATATCTTACTTAGCCTTCTTCCAAGTCTGTAATCCTACTTGTGCTCCAAATTCATGCAATATAGGTATACAATTCTTATACATTAATAATATGTATATAAAAATTGTAACTGACAGTATATGATGAGAAACGCTAGAGGTGGACATAAATTGAAATGCCAGACATGGCCATAAATTTAATGCAGGCTATGCCACTATTCATACTTTGTAAAAAAACGAACGGATCACACTTCATTTAAAAAAACGAATGGCTACCAGTAGTATGATAAATCTGTTAAAAAAATTGAATGGATGCACAGTGATGACACTCAGTAAAAAATGAATGGTTCCCCGATATTATGAGTGTGTTAAAAGAACTAATGGCTGTCCGGTGTTAAAAAAAAGAATGGTTGCATTTGATATGATACCTGTGTTAAAAAAACTAATGGCTTGGCTGCCCCTAATATGATACATGGATGGTAATGAGGTTGAATATGATATATGTGTGGTAATTTTTTAATGAAGTAAATCATATTCATTGATTTGAGAGAACTACATTTTCAATTGTTAGTTATTAGATAAAGATTTAAGATTAAAAAGTAATTAATTGTATTCTAGAATTTAAGATTAAAAAGTAATCAATTATGTTCATTTCCAATAAGAATAAGTCTGCCTAACTAATTCAACCACAAAATTATGGCTCGTGAAGATCAATAAGCTATACCATAAATCCTAATTATTTATAAACCTTAATTATCAAAAATGTAATATAAACCCTAATTCGAAAAAAAAATGACAGGGCTTAAAAGCACCAAAGGAATTAATTGAAACTCCTACAAAATGGATCACTTTGCATCCACGCCGCCCTAGCTTCACATCCAAGCTGATTCCGTGGGTTCAATGGTCTACCCACAAAACCTAAATCCCTGTGTATATTAGAGATCATATCCAACGAAATCTATTCCTGTGTATATTAGAGATCATATCCAACGAAATCTATTCCATAAATTTTAAAGATAGAGAGGAATATCTTACCTTAGCCTTCTTCCAAGTCTGTAATCCTACTTGTGCTCCAAATTCATGTAATAAGTCTGCAATTCCTGTAAAATAATAATATGTATATAAAAATTATAACTGCAGGTATATGATGAGAAAAGCCACATAAATTGAAATGCCAAACATGGCCATAAATTTAATGCAGGCTATGCCACTATTTATACTCTGTTAAAAAAAAAAACGAACTTAAATTGAAATGCCAAACATGGCCATAAATTTAATGCAGGTTATGCCGTCATTCATACTCTGTAAAAAAAAAAAAAACGAACCGATCACACTTCATTAAAAAACGAATCGCTTCGAGTAGTATGATAAGTCCATTAAAAAAATTGAACGGATGCACAGTGATGACACTCCGTAAAAAAATGAATGGTTCTCGATATGATGCCTGTGTTAAAAGAAGAATGGCTGCCCCGTGTTAAAAAAATGAATGGCTGCACCTGATATGATACGTGTGTTAAAAAAATTAATGGCTTGGCACATATCACACTCCTTGAAAAAACGAATGCCTGTACCCAATATGATAGATGAGTGGTAATGAGGTTGAAGTAGTGCATGTTGATGATCCAAAACGTTTTAAATACTAGCACAGCCGACTAGCGGCTGGAGAACGTCGAAAGGGGAGCCCTGACTTCAACACAGAGCACATAAAATGTTCATGCAGTAAATTTATAATGTGATTAGATAAATGTAAAAAAGTAAACATGTTAAGGAATGCCTTCATAAATGCAAGGAAGTTATGAACAATAAATCTGACGCATACGACTAAGAATATGCCAGCATCTTCAATGCTTAGCCATTAGATTAGAATTTAAGATTAAAAGATCATTAATTGTGCCCATTGTCAATAGGTGTACGCCTTTTGGAGTAATTAATTCTGGTTAATTCTCTTAATTTGAAAATTATATGATATTATAGTGATTTTTTAATACTATTAGGTAAATGTAAAAAAATAAACAAATTAACACATGCATTCATAAATATAAGCAAGTTATGAACAGTAAATCATATTTATTGATTTGGGAGAATGACTAACAATATGTCACCATCTTCAATTGCTAACCATCAAATTAAGATTTAAAATTAAACGGTAATTAATTATGCCCATTTTCAATAAGTGTACTCCTATAAACCTAATAATACAAAATATCATTTTTTTAACTAAGAAAAAAATTTAAAGAATACTTTTGTTTTCCATTAAAGAAATATGAAAAATAAAAATAAAAAGAAAAAGACACCGTACTTAAATTAAGAAGTATTCGTAAATGATTTTGTTATATAGGATACGTAAATGAAGTTTTAGGTATTTATATCTACGATGAGAGTGGGGGCACCCCCAGCCCTAGCTTCTCAACAGCGCTCCCAAAGGTAGCGTTCTCAGGAAGTGCGCTTCTTGAATGTGCTCCATTCGGGAGTGATTTTTGGAAGAACGTTTTCTGGAAGAAAAATTTTCTCTCTGCCCAAACCGAGAGTGCTTAGGGAGCAGGGATCTCTCTTTCCCTTAACAAAAATGCTTCCCTAATTGCTTCCTAAAATCAGGGCGGGTGAGGCAGTCTTTGGACATTTGTTTTTAGATTTGGGAGTGAGTGGAAACTAGGAAAAGGTTCCTTAAGAATGGAAAAGGTATGACTAGGGTTTTTAAGAGAATAAAACTCAAATTCACTTTATTTTTTTCTCTTTCTATTTCTCTTTTCACCCATCTTTGCTAAGAGAGTTTTGAGAGGGTTTCTTTAGTTCTTGATGGGATGGAAGGGAGATTGAGGGACATGGAAGGGAGATTGGAGAGCTTGGAAGGAATATTGAAGATTGTCATAGGGAGATTGGAGAGCTTGGAAGAGAAAAAGAGCTTGGAAGGGATATTGAAGGTTGCCATTTGTAAGAGCTTGGAACGGAGATTGAGGCTACCATGGTCATATTCAACAACTATTTGAGAGATAAAGAGGTAGGATCTTAAGCACATTCTTGTTTCTTATTTAAAAATATATATATCTATGTGTTGTGTTATGTAAACTAGTATATTATGCTATGTTGAATATTTAAATGTTTTCTTCTCCTACTCTTTCTCATTTATTCTCCATCATTCAATTGCAGGTAGCAAGTTATTATCAAGGTTTAACAATCATGATGATGATGTCAATGTGTTTTGTAATTTTGGTTACATTTTATATTTTGATGGTGTTGGTGGGAAGTTCATATTGAAATGGGCATGATAGTGAAGAATAAATAGAAGTGGAAAACTCATACCAAAGAGAGAACGAAGGAATGGAAGGGGATAAAGACAATGAAAATGATAGTCATGATAATGATCCGCAAAAATCCAAAGAGAAGTTAACACCTTTGTTGAAGTATGTCACAAGGATTGGGGGAGGAAAAGGGGTGGAACCACGAAGTTTGCATGCCACCATTGTCATACAAAATACACAGCTTCTTATATCTATGTGAGAAAGCATCTATGTGGGACTATGTAGTGGGATGAAGGTAAGGGTATACGAGTCAAAACTTTTGTGAGCGTACCACCCAAAGACAAACTCAAATAGCAAAGGGAAGAGGAGGAAACACAAAATAAATCTAAAAGACCAAAGGTTAAACCTGATAGTGCAAAAATAATGTGTGTTCATCGATCTACATCCCCTCATGCTAGTGCATTCTCACCTTCATCTTCAGGGCATGGAACACTATCTTATTTCCTTGACCAAGGTTGTATAGATGATGTGGATACAAAAATTTTCATGTTTTTCTATACATGGGGTATGCCATTCAATGTTCTTCGCTCACCATATTGGCATGAAATGGTACAAAACATCAATGGTTCCCCTAAAGGATACGAAGCCGTGGGTATGAAAAATCTAGAACCTTGGGACTTGACACAGAAAGATCCAAAATCCAAGGTTCTCTAGGAAAAGTTCCAAATGATTGGAATTGACATGGGATATCAATTATTTCCGATGGTTGGAAAAATGTGAAAGGAAGACCATTCATAAATATTCTTGATGCGTATCTGGTGCATTCTTCCTTTCATCCCATGAGTACTCTCATCGCTACAAGAAAGGTATTAATATTTTAGATGCCTTGATTAAAGCCATTGAAGAGATTGGGCCCTCCAATATCATTGAGGTCATCATTGATGATGCTTCTAATTTTAAGGAATAAAGAGAAATCATTGAAGATAAGTACCTCGATACATTTTGGTTAGGGTGTTTGGTTCACACAATGAACCTTTTGATGCATGATGTCATTAAAATGAAGGACCATGATGATAGATGAATTGGTTCTTTATACAAGAGATGGAAGAACGTGATAAGATTTATTATCAATGATAGCATGGTCCACTTCATTTTTGGAAATAACTCAAATTTGGAGCTACTAAAGTTTTCAAACACCAGATTTGTTAGCTATTATTTCACCTTTAGGCATCTATTGAAGGTAAGAGAGTCATTGGCTAGTATGGCATGAGTGATTCATGGCATGATCTAACATACATGGCTACATCCACATATGATAGAAATAACTTTCAGGAGGTGGAGGACATCATTCTTGATGGTTATTTCTCGCAAAGTGTGAGGTATATTCTGCAGTTGACCAAACCCATTTATAGTTTGATTCAATTTTCAAATAGAAATCAACTGGTAATCAGATAGGTGTATGAGGAAATGGACAACATGCTAGGCCAAATGAAAGACATTGTTCAACCGAGGGATGTAATCTCATATGATCATATCCATAAACATCTGGTCAAAAGGTCTATAATTTGATTGTTCCCCTTCATGGCCTAGCATATGTCCTTACCCAAAAATATTATTCTTCATATTGGTTGGCCTAACCAACACCTAGGGGTGGGATTAGGATAAAAACACACATAGATCCAGAGGTGAAAAATGAATATATGCTTGCATTGGAAAAGTTGGTACCGAGAAAAGAGGAGTGTGCTCAAGTACAAAGACAATTGAGCAAACATATCAGCGAGCATGGAGTCTTTGGTAACTTGCATGCACCCAAATATCGACATAGGTTGGGTTCTATCGAATGGTGGAACATGTATGGCTCCTCTAGCACACATTTTCTTAAATTGGTTGTTATGGTGCTTTCTCAGGTGGTTAACGCCTCTTTGCAGAGAGGTGTTGGAGAACCTATAGTTTCATCCACAGTGTAAAGAGAAACAACTTGAATGAAAACCAAGCATAAAGTTTGGTTTATGTGCATTATAACTTTGAGCTTGTTGTCTCATTATTGTGATGTGGGGGGGGATTTTTTTTTATAAAAAAGATACAACTTGGGACAACAATCAATAGGAGACGAAAAATGGACTGATGGTTTAATAGTACTTGGAATTGGAACTTTTGGGTGATCGTGAGGGTGATCATATTCCTCGAGGAGACATTCCACCCCGGTCCTCTAGGAGCATATCAGATGCATCAATTTTTCCTTTATCTTCACAACGTCCACTGACACATGGGGTCCATTTAACTATTTGTCATGTTGCATGAACACTTCCACCTACTCCTACTCTTGTTGTTCAAAGATCACTCGAGAAGAAACTAACAGTTTCTCATGGCAAGAGGAAAACTTAGAACATAGTATTTAGTACTGGCTACTATATAGTATATACTAGATCTCTCTTTTTTTTTTCTATTTAGAAGTAGTCCCTAGAACTTAGTAATTTTCCTTACTCTTTATTATGGCTTATTCTGTAAACAATAAAGTTATGGACATTATATGACAATTTACCTTTGAAGTTTGAAGTTTGAAATTTGAACTATTGACTCAATCTTATAACACTTTACTAATAAATATTGTAATACCCCAAGGTCGAGGCCGTGTTGGATTGTAGTTATGTTTATAGGATGGTGAGCCAAGTGTTTATAAGCTGGGAGTCTTATGTGTTGATTAGGCTAGAGAGCCTAGATGCAAAGGCTAGTGAGCCTATTTTTGTACATGTAATCACTCATATCATTAATAAAATTACATCACTGTGTGTAGACCTTCCACAAAGAGAGATTTATTGGGGGCTGAGATCCATGAAGTAAGGAAAGAGAAAGGGCTAAGAGGCTACGAAAAGGGGCTAAGCTAGAGGGCTTATCTCTAAGGGAATCATATTATAATATTATTTCCTAAAGACCAACGTTTGGGAAATAGCTTAAGTTATACTAAGTTTGTTCTGGAAAGGGGAATGAATCCCAAGTGGAGGGACTCGTGCTCCAAGAGAGCCATGTGTCAATCGTGGCACATGCAGATAAAAGTGGAGAAAATCATTGTTTTGGGGATCTTTTGGGGAAGTTAGTTTTCCATATTTCCATTCATTCACCTAGAGACAGAGCACGCAGATAACCTTCCCCTCCATCATCGATACATGTTCATGAATGCATGGTAAGGACAAATTGTGGAGAATTGAGATAAACCATACTTCCTCAGAAGAAAAGTGTGCTCTTCCACTGCCTCAACCCATGTTGAATCTTAGAGATATGTTGTTGTTGCCAACACAATCCTTTTGACTGAATATAACTAATTTCCAACCTCTTCTCCTTAATTTTTTTATGTTCTACCCTCATTGAGATCATGCCTCATCATCCAGAGAAATGAATCGAAGAGGTCGGTTGTCAGTCCCATGGGACTAAAGAATCAGGTTGTTAGGCATGTGAACAACTCTCTCTCCAGGTGAGAGAGGTTGTTGGGGAAGCGATTTTCCCTAAGGAATCCTCACTGCAGTTGTAGTGATCTGAGACTTCCTCTCTGGCCTGTTTTTGAATCCCTGGAAGGGCAGTGGGGCAGCCGAAGGACTATAGAGTAGAGAAGGGACACACTCCCTAGGTTGGGACAAGCTTTTGGGGAATGAGGGACTATAATTTGTGGACATGAGTGGACTCCTGGGGACAAAATCCTTCCTGTAGACTTTGTAACCTCATCCTACCCTAGGATTCCCTTTTTTTTACCCTGGGTGGAGTTTAGTCCCAACTCGGGGGTGACCCACTACTGATATCTTGGAACAACATGGTCTAAGGCTGGGAGGTTTGTGTAAGGTCTACACGTAGTTGGTGGCCTTATTAAACAAACAAGTACTCTTTATTTATTCTTAATTACATGTTGTATGTTACACATGTGTATATTTACTCTAAGTTTCCACATAATTTTGTGTATGTTAACGAAAAGTAGATGTTTCCTTTTAGTTTATTAAGTATGATATCTTTTGCAAATGAAAGTGTGTCTTTCTGTAAGGTGACATTTCCCAGCAGGTGGTTGGGGTGCTACAAATTGGTATCAGAGCACAAGGTTCAACAATGAACCTCGATGGACCGGATATGAGTAAATTGAAGTTACATAGTGTTAGAAGGGTGGAGAGAGAATACTTAGATGGTATTTGAAATACTCAGGAGGACTGGTAGATAGGGAAGCCATGAAATTTAAATTTGGTCCATTGGATTTTTTTTGGTAGGGATAGACCCCTCACAACCGTTGGATCGGGAGAAGGTGCATGGAGGCTAAGCACCGAAGTCCTTCGAACTTCCCCCCTCCGACCATTTTAAAAATTGCAGTAGTAAAAACCTTTGAACCATGGAGCTTCGAAGTACTGAAGCCCCGAAGTTCTAAAGCTCGAGAAGTACATGTTTGGAAGTTTGGTTGTTCATGGATTGGGTGAAATTCGATAGAAACAACCTTCGAAATCCTGGATCCCCAAAGTCCCGAAGTCGTGAAGCACCGGTATGATGTGGCAAGATGACATCACTAGGAGTGATGTGGACCTCCATTAGGCATGACACATGTCAGTCATAATTATAGTTATGACGACCTCATTGGACCAATAGCAGTCTGACATGCGGGGGCCACGTGTCACCATAATATATGATGAAAAATGTACCACATGGACCCCAGAGGTCTAAGAGATTCGAGAGTTCGGTGTTCGAAGGAATTGAGTAAGGTAGTTGTTAAATCCTTTGAAGTCTTGAACTCTGGAGTAAATCCAGACCATCTATTTTCGGAGATGTGTGTCTGCAGATTACCCGATTGGGAATTTTGGCAGTTTGGGGGTTTTGTAGTGTACAACATCAAAATCTTCCGAAGCTCGAAGTTTTGAAGTTCTGGAGCCCTGAATTCCTGAAGCACCGAAGTGATGTAAACTTGTTCGGAAGTTCAAAATTCAGGTGTATAAGGCATATGTTGAAGAGGGATCTCCCGAAGCTCAAAGTGTAGAAGTTTGGGAGTGTCAAAGTGACACGATGTGATGATGTCACCAAGAGTGATGTTGACTGATTTTCTAGTTCAGAATTCAAGATAATTATTGAGTTTAGCAGTGAAATTTTTCAAAGTCTGGAGTGTCGGAGCTCCAAAGAGACATCGTTTCAGTATTTCGTTGGTTCGACGTTCGAAGGAAATAATGGATGGTGAAGGAATAAACCCTAAGTCCCAAAGTTCTGAAGTCATGGAGGTAATACAATATCTTGATGTCACCTTGGGTGACGTGGACACACGTGATATGTGTGATGTGTCATCATTATTTAGGATTTTCAAGGTCCCTTCATGCCCAATTAAGATGTAACACATGTCAGCTGTAGGATTGAGCCACATGTATGCTCCTTGTTGTTTTTCTCGTAGCACCCTGGTACATGGATGATGACTCTAAATACCCTGGTACATGGATGATGCTCCTTGTTGTTTTTCCAGTTCAGCGTTCAGGAGAAATCAATGTGGAAGTTGTAAGAACCTCTAAATACTGAAGCTCCAAAGTAGTGAAGCTATGAATCTTTGAAGGTGTACTTTTCAAAGATTTTCCAGTTCGACATTCGGGAGAAACAAGTCATGAAGTAGCAAGAGCTTCTGAACCCTGAAGCTCCAAAGGCTCAAAATAACCCCCTACCTATTAGCACTCGGTCACTTCCCATGGTCACATGCATTCAGGGGCCGAAGAAAAGGGCTAGTGCCAGAAAATTGTTTTTAAAGGACCATAATTTTATGCTCAAAGCTCATAATTGAGAAAGGAAGCAGTCATTGGAAAGGTTTGGGACAACATAACATATTTTTTCACCCAGAAAAGGGGACCGATCAAACAATCACTTATAAAATAGGAGGAAATAATTATGATATATTATTGAACCAAAATGGTTCATGTTCTTATAAAATTATTGAGAACAATTAATCGGAAAACATTTTGTTGGCTACACATTTTTTGTAGAATTAACAGTTGTTAGAATAGAACAGAGTTATCACAAAGTGCATAAACATGTATGAGGTACAAGAGGCTTACATTCGGGAATATGAGATCATAGGAATGGATGTTCATTTGGGTATGTAAGTAACAAACTCCAATGGGCACAAAGAAGGAAAAGATGTCAACATGAATCTGGTGGAGACCATTATAAATTTGTAGAAAGATGTCCAGAGTCACAAAGTTGATAATGAAAGGCTTATGAAATCCAAAGAGAAACAGGAAGACTTCAATATGAAGTTAATGCAGAGCCTAGAATGAATTGAAAATAATTTGGATAAGGAGAGTGACTGCAACAAATCAGGAAGCCATTGGTCCCCTAAAGGGAAAAGAATAACAAGGAGTGGTAGCATACATCACCATCAATCCCAAGTACATTTCAATAGGAGAGTGCATAGCATCTCAAGCCGATCTCCTATCAGGAAGCATAATAAGAGGTCTTGGGTGCATGAACTACGAGGAGAAATGAACAAAATCAAACCTCCTTCTTTTGATGGTGAAAACAAGAAGGATGAAGATGTTGAAACATGGATGCTAGGCATGAGGAAGTACTTCCAATTTCATAACTATTCTTCCCATGTAGAAGGAAGAATTGTTATCTACCATCTTAAAGGAAAGGCATCCATGTGGTGGGACTAGCTTGTGCAGGTGCAATAGATTAAAGAGAAATATGTGACTTGGAGGGAATTCCAGAAGGATTTTTAGAATAAGTACTTGACTAAGAGATATTATGAGAGAAAAATTAAAGAGTTCTTTGAACTCAAGCTGGGAAGTATGATTATTGATTAGTATGAAAGAAAAATTTTGGAACGGTAGAAGTATGTCTCCTTCATCAAAGATGAGATAGTTAAGATTCAAAGATATTTGATTGGGATGCCATCTTTCATCAGTGACAAGATTCAATATGATGATCCCAAGACATTGGAGGAGACCATAAGGTGAGCCAAATTCCTATACGATCAACATAAAGGAAATCCTACTTTCCAAAAACCTTGGGAAGACAAGAAGAAGTTCAAGATGGAATAGAGGAAGAAAGAAAATAAGCCACCATTGTTCATAAATAGTTCTCAGGGACAAACAATATCTAGAGAGCCTAGAATGACTAAAACAAGTGGGAAAAGGCCATACAATGAATCCTATTATGGAAGGGATCCTCTCATGTTCACTTGCGTCTTCGAGGGGGCATCCTTCTATTGAGATACCTCTCCAAATACAATATGTCACTTCATGTCCCATTACATTGCTTGAACCCCTTTATATAGTGCTACCATCAACTAAGAACATTTTAGAGGAGGAACCTTCTAGAAGTAGAACCTTCTAAGAAGTCCTCTTACATTTATTATATCTAACTACCCATTTATTATATCTAACTACCACAGTGGGCCTTATTTAGTGGACCTAATCCGCCTTACATTGAATAACCTCCACTATTATCACTATGGGCCCTCCGGGACCGCCCACTACCTCTTTAGCTACCTTACATTCCATCCCCCTTATGAAAGTGTTGTCCTCAATGCTTGATGTACAACCATATACCAGGGTCCCATGGATAAGTGTGGACCACAGTGCTAGAGTAGACTAGAGAACCAGGGTCCCATTGAGAAATGGTATCCACCATGCTGAAGTAGTCCAACTACAATTGTAAACCAAGGTCGCATGTCCAATTTCTCATGTGAACCCCACATGGAATATATCGACACCCAATAACCAATTGAAAATGATGCTCCCAATACTGACACCTATCATGTGGATCCAAATAAGAATATCCATCCACATAGTGGGAGATGATCAAATATGAATATGGAAGGAACAATATCATTATAGAATATGCAGGTTGGATGCTGGTAACTAGCTCCTGATGTTCTCTACAAAAGGTGGAGTACAGTCATCAAATAAAATATGAAAGTGGTTGTCATCCCAAAAATGACAACTATCCATATACCAATCATCACAATCAGCCTCAAAATCTTACCAAGAATATATTTCTTGATTATATTCATCCCTGATGTCCACCATAAGAAATCTATCATGCATGCTATCCAATGAATCTTGAATACTATGAAAAATATCAATGAGGCCATCTGCAAGGTCATGCAATCTAGCATCCAATGTGTCATACAATTGGGATTTGAATGCTTCAATAATTTGTAGAATTTCTTTGAGGGTTTGAAAAGAAATAGTCATCTGAGAACCCTATGAACTCTTCGATTCCACATTCATCGTGAAAAAACCAAAAAAATAAAACAATAAGTTACGACAAAAAATCGCGGCTTTTTTCTAGAAAAACCCTAAAAAATTGTTGAATTTAAAATGTTCATAATTTCACTTCTCGGACTCCGTTTCGGCTGATTTGTTTTTTGAAATTGGATGAAATTGTGTGAGAAACTCAGATCTATAATTTGTTTGGAAAAATTCAGCCTCCAGGTTCTACAAAAATAAAAATAAAATCACGTCGTCGTCCGCGGAAAAAACCCTAAAAATTGCAGATTTTAAAACTTCAATATCTTGACTCCCGGACTTCGTTTCAAATGATTGTTTTTTTTCAAATTAGGTGTTTTTATGAGAGTAACTCAAATATAAAACCTGTTTCTTCAAAATTTTCACAAAAATATACCAAAAAAATTATGGAATGTCGTCGCCCTCTTTTTTTTCTTCTCCGAAAAAACAAATCTGTAAAAATAAAAATCATTTTCCCATAATGTATGTCAAGGAAAGTGCTATAATACCACTTGTTAAGAAAAAAATACCTGAATGAAAAATATCAAAATAGTACCAAAGATATATGAATACAATCATCACACAAGATATATGAAACCATATAGAAAACCACCACTTTACTATATCAAAACTCTTGAGGTAGGGTAACCCCATACAATGGATCCTATTATGGAAGGGATCCTCTCATGTTAACTTGCCTCTTCGAGGGGGCATCCTCCTATTGAGCTACCTCCAAATACAATATTTCTCTTCATGCCCATTACATTGTTTAAACCCCATTATATAGTGCTATCATCACCTAAGAACATTCTAGAGGAGAAATATTCTAGAGGTAGAACCTTTTAAGAATTCCTCTTACATTTATTATATCTAATTACCCATTTATTATATCTAACTACCAAAGTCGACCTTATTTAATAATATAGTGGATCCAATACACCTTAAATTGAATGGCCTCCACTATTACTATTATGGGACCTCTTCCCCCCCCTGAATACATTGAATGGACTCAACTATTAACAAGTGGTATCAGAGCACTTTCCTTGGCAGACATTGTGGGAAAATATTTTTTATTTTTGCAGTTTTTTGTTTTTGAGAAGAAAAAAAAGGGCCGCGAGATTACAAAATATTTTGGTACATTTTTGTGAAAATTTTGCATAAAAATGTTGTATATATGCATTCCTCACATAAAAAAACCCATGTTGAAAAAAAAATCGTCTGAAACGGACTCCGGGAAGTCAAGATATTGAAGTTTTAAAATATGCAAATTTTTGGGTTTTTTCTACGGACGGCGGCATGATTTTATTTTTTTATTTCTATAGCAGTTGGATGCTGAATTTGTCCAAAACAATTATAGATCTGAGTTACTCTCACAATTTCACCCAATTTCAGAAAAAAAAATCAACTGAAACAGAGTCTGGGAAGTGAAGTTATGAGCATTTTAAATTCAACAGTTTTTCAAGGTTTTTCCAAAAAAAAGCCATGATTTTTTGTCGTAACTTATTGTTCTATTTTTGGGGTTTTTTCATGATGGTTGCAAGACCGAAGAAATCATAGGGTGCTTAGATGGCTACTTTCTCTCAAACCCTCAAATAAATTCTACAAATTACTGAAGCATTCAAATCATAGTTGAATGACAGATTGTATGGCTTTGTAGACGACCTCAATGATAGTTTTTGTAATATTCAAGATTCATTGGATAACATGCAGGAGAAATTTCTTATGGTGAACCTCAGGGATGAATATAATCAAGAAATATATGTTTGGTATGATTTTGAGGCCAATTGCGATGATTGGTATATGGATAGTTTTCATTTATGGCATGACAACGACTTCCATATTTTATATGATGACTCTAATCCACCTTCTGTAGAGAACATCAATGTCTCACATCAGGATCTAGTTACCAACATCTAGTCTGCATATTCTACAATGGTATTGTTCATTCCAAATTCATCTTTGATCATCTCCCACTATGTGGATGGATATTCTTATCTGGATCGACATGATAGATGTTAGTATTGGGAGCATCATTTGCAGTTGGTTATTGGGTGCCGATACCTTCGACGGGGAGTTCACACAAGCACTTGGACATGGGACCCTAGTTTACAATGATGGTTGGACTACTTCAGCATGGTGGCTTCCATTTCTCAATGGGACCCTGGTTTTCTAGTTTACTTCAACACTATGGTCCACACTTATCCATGGGACCTTGATATATGGTTGTACATCAAGCGTTGAGGACAACGCTTTCATAAGAGGGATGGAATGTAAGGTAGCTAGAGATGTAGTGGGGAGGCCTAGAGGGCCCACAGTGATAATATTGGAGGCAATTCAATGTAAGGTGGACTAGGTCCACTATATTATTAAATAAGGCCCACTATGGTAGTTAGATATAATAAATGGGTAGTTAGATATAATAAATGTAAGAGGACTTCTTAGAAGGTTGTACTTCTATAAGGTTCTACTTCTAGAAGATTCCTCCTCTAGAATGTTCTTAGGTGATGGTAGCACTATATAAAGAGGTTCAAGCAATGTAATGGGACATGAAGAAGAAGTATTGTATTTGGAACTGAAGCTCATTAGGAGAATGCCCCCTCGAAGAGGCAAGTGAATAGGAGAGGATCCCTTCCATAATAGGATCCATTGTATGGTGTTTCCCTACCTCAAGGGTTTGGTAATAATAAAGTGTGGTTTCATATGTCTTACTTTGTGGATCTATTGTGTATTCAGTGGGCAGAAGGCCCATAGTGATAATAGTGGAGGCCATTCAATGTAAGGTGGACTAGATCCACTACATTATTAAATAAGGTCCACTTTGGTAGTTAGATATAATAAATGAGTAATTGGATATAATAAATGTAAGAAGACTTCTTAGAAGGTTCTACCTATAATATAATATATATTTATTATATTTATTATATTTATTGGTGATTATATTTTTTAGTCCCCCTTACATTGAATAGCCTCCACTATTATCACTATGGGCCCTTTGGGCCCCCCCACTACCCCTCTAGCTACCTTACATGAATCCCATGAATCTAATACCCAAGACTCAGAAATATTATCTACAGAAAGTCAAAGAATCTTATAACACATCACATGTTATATTTTCTTCCTGATTTTTCTCTTGTTATCCATCTCTTTGTTTCTTTGGAGCTCTACAGTCTTTCTTTAGATGTCATTTCTTCCTACAATTCCAACACTCTATCTTTCCAAGTCTAGATTTGGATCTGACCTTCCTAGAATTCCCACGGTTTCTTGAATCCTTTCCTCTATCCTTTTGTCTTCCCCTATTCTCCATGTTGAATGCATTACCTGATGTCTCACATGTGATTTTCCATCGCATTTCCTCGCTAAGGATAAAACCAAAAACATCATCAAATTTTAAAGTGTTTGAACCAGAGATAGAGTTACTTACAACCATGACCAAGTTGTTCCAACTTTCTGGCAATGAGCACAAGATTAGAAGAGACATGAACTCATCATGAAAGTCCAGTTTTCGGAACTTAGTTGATTAGTAACCATATTAAATTAATTTAAATGATCTGCAACACACCCACCTTCTGACATCTTCATATTAAATAATATCTTCATTATAAATACCTTATTGGGCATTGAGGGTTTTTCATACAGTTTATCCAATGCATCCATCAGATCCTTTGTTTTCTTTTCTTTTGAAATATTGAAATCCAACGAAGCTGCTATTACACCTCAATATTTATCACTTCGATAAGTGTCGTAAGTGTTGCATGTTCCTTACAACTTTCGCAAGTGTCGCAAGTTGTTCACAAGTGTCGCAAATGTTGTTCAAGCATACTTCCATAATAATGACACTAAGGAGGCATTTGAGACATCTCATACACTTGATTTGGAGGAGGTAAAATGATTAACTAAAGTCCAAGAACTTTTATCACCTGAGAAGAGCTCTTAAACAAAGGTTTTGAAGGTGAGGGCTCCCCTACATCAGCCTTAGGAGCGTTGGTGCTCCCCTATAAGGTCTCAGGGAGCGTTATAACGCTTGTCTGCCCCTCAAAAGGAGCGCTATCCATCCTTGGAGCGCTGGTGCCCCCCTTAAGCTTCCTATGGAGCGCTATAGCACTCTGATGCCCCTTTTGAGGGAGCGCTATCTAATCTGAGGCAGTAGTTGGCCCGTTGAGTAGAATAAGGGGAGGATCTTTCAAGTTTGGAAGGAAGTTGCATTCGAATTCTTGGTTCCATCAAGAGATCCCTGATCCAAGGAGGGAATTCCTCAACTTGTTCTAAAGATAACTCAAGAGGTTAAGCTCCTCTTAACCTATATAAGTAGGCTCTATGGTGGTGAAAAAGGAGAAGAATTGCTAGCATGAAACCTATGATCTCATAGGAAACACACAGTCAGTCAAAGGAGAGTGATCAGTGAAGCTACTATCATCCAGGTTGTGGATCTTTCAAGCAAGGGTTAGATGAAGGGGACTTGACGAAGACGTCGCATTCGCATCTACGATTGTAAGTACTGTTGTAATTATTCTCATTAATATGACACGCTTGGCCTATTTATTTCTAGTTTGTGTCTAATTTTACATGAAATTATCATTGATAGATAGATCTGATTTCAAGATAACATCAATAGAGTAGGAATCGGTCGTACTTTGTTCGTCTACAGGACTCAGCGAGGAGCGAGAGTCTGGAGCTTGATTCAGAGCGTGCAGGGACAAACATCGATAAAAAGGTACTGCTTTTCTCCTTCCTTCTCATGTGTTAGTTTGTATATATTTTAAAGGAAGTGAGTGTCCACGTTAAGCACTTTCTATCTTAGAGTTAGGGTCTAGCTCTTTGAGGCAATCTACCTGTCCACAGGGAGATTTTCCTACAACATAAACTGGCGACTCCACGGGGACGAATCGAAACTTTTGGTTTTGATTTTTTCCTCATAGGCCTTTTATTACCTTTTTTTTTCTTAGACCTTGTTCACCCCATTTATCTGATTGCATTTGCTGATTGACTCTTCACTCCATCACACTCAGCTTGATTACAAAATTCAATTGAAATTTTGGGTTTTTTGGACTTTTTTCTGAGCTTTAGGACTCTAGCGCTCCCCTGCCTTATTGGAAGAGTGCCAGCACTCCCTTAAGCTGCTAAAAAGAGATTTATAATGCTATGGTGGCCCTTATACCATAGCACCATCCCTCTTTTGCCCAAAATCTCTTCAAAAATTGCAATTTTTGGAGGTCAAAACCCTGTTTTTTGACTTACTGAGTTGTTTTGTGATTCAATCATTCTTACTTTGACCTTTGACATGCTTCATCTTGGGAAGTAAAAATATTTTTTCTCAGATTTTATGCCCTTCTTCATTCTTTTTGAGTTTTTGTTGTTGAAATCTTGAAATCAATCCCCCGCTTTCTTCTCTCCTATCCAACTGAGCGGGAACTCTAGTGAAGGACATTAGAAGTTTGTGACTCTTATCATTTGGTTCTTTGAGGTCATATGATCCAATCTCTTTCTCCTTCCTTTTGCGTTTTTGGTTTTCTTTCTCTTGTTTGATTGCAAAAGGGTGTGTTGTTTGCTTGAAATCTGCAGATTCTTGTTTGAATCTCCTTAATCTGGAAGGGTAGTTGGCAAGAGAAATTTTGCATTGAATTGATTATCATTCGCATACAAACGAAAAAAGTACATCTTTGTGATTAGTTTGCATATTAGTTTGCATTTCTAAAATGTTGTAGCATCATATTGGATTTGATCGAAAACAAAATTGATTGAGGGCATTCCTTATCAAGTGTTTGATAGTGAAAACGACTCTTCCTCTTTCCCTTAAATAGGTATTCATTGAAAAGAAATGATTGCTTATCATATTTCATGTATATTTTTGGGAATCGAGTCATCATTCCATCAGTTTCACTTTCGTGCACCCTCTGAGTAAACAACAACCATTAAAATCAATGCTTAACTAAAATTTATCAGACTTTTTACATCTTTGTTAGCAAACCTACATTAGTTTAAGGTGTAGGGATTTGGAATAGGTTGAAAGGATAAATTTCCAAAGCTATCAAACAAACTTAGTATCTTGCGGTAGGGAGAGTCAAATCCAATCATCGTATTGTCTTACTGGGATCCCCCTCTCACACAGGGGTTATGCACGAGGTCGCATTCAGGTGAGTTATGGAGATTATCCCTCCTTGGTTCAATTGTTTGTAGTGGTCGGATCGTATATTGGGGGTCACTGGAAGTTATACCCACAATGTTGAGTGGAAGCCTTTCAAGTTGATTTCGGACTTGTTCCTGCCCATACGTTCCGATTGGACTGTCGAATGTACCCACCCAGGGGTTGACTACGAGTTGGTGACCTTAGCAGCCACAATATTTAGGGTCTCACACAAGGTGACGGTGAAGGGAAGTCTCACTGTACCTGGAACAAACATTGGTCAAACTCACTCGGGCTCCTTGGAGGGTAAATCCACAATTACTGCATGGAAGCTTGCACCAAGGCGTAAGTCTGTTAAGCAGGTCGCCAACGTAACTGATCCACCTGATCTATCCTCGCCCCTTCCTATTTTGATCTCACGACGTTGGATTTCATCACCAACTAGTGGTTTCATCATAGGAAGGTTTGTTTGATTGATTGCTTCTTAGATTCGTAGCGTGTGTTGTTTGTTTTACTTAGTGGACCTTAGGTCGAGTCAGTGATAATGGCATCGAATCTTTGGAGTACTAATGCAGGGACCCCTTCTCCTAGGGAACCTTATACCTTTCCTTTGTTTGGAAACTTTGGTCCTCCATATGTTGCTCACACTGAGTCTTCCCGAACTCGCTATCGGATTACCATTTTGGTTGTTCCCCACTCCGTTGATCCCGAATCCTCCCAATGTTTCAGTTGCACCTAATACTTTGGATGCCAATACACCACCCACACATCAACCTCATGTCGACTTTTCTCCTTCTTCACCCATCAAGTCTCCTTCCATTTCTCCTTCTTCGCCTAGTGAAAGCTCTAAAGCAAGTAGCCAGGTTGATCATAAGAAGAAGAAACGAAAAGAGAAGAAGAAGAAGAACCCAAAAAGGAAAAAGGCCCCAACAACATCAGATGTTGGCTCTAAGAAACCAGTTATTGTTAATAGTACTGGGAGTGTTGACGAGGTCAACAAGATTAAAATGAAGAATCCAAAACCCAAATTCCCTTACAGCCTTTGTAAGGGTGACCACTTTCTGAGGGATTGCCCCTGTCTTACCCAGGTCTTAGAAATGTGGTCCTCCACATCATCGACCTCTATCGGTCATGTTGATGATACCCTATCAACTAGTGATGTTCAGGTTGGTAAGAAGAAGAAAACTGTCAAGTTCCCTTGCATGTTATGCAAAGGGAATCATTACTCACCTTTTTCCTCGCATGGACGAGGCTTCTTCTCTTTTGGAAAAACTTCAATTTCCAAAAGGTTATCATAAGATTTCCTCCGACCCATCATTGGTTGATGGACTAGTCAATCCAGTTCCATCCCTGGTCAGTCCATTTGATCAGGTGGTTAATCTAGTTTCCTCCTCGATTGAACCACAAACCCAAGTAGCTGATCCAATTATGTCATCGATCAGCCCCACTCTTCATCAAAAGAGTGACACCAAAGTGGTCGATCTATTTTCATCCTTGGTCGATCCCACTCTCCCGATAGAGAGTGACCCCAAAGCGGTCGATCTGTTTCCACCCATCAACCCCATTCTTCTCTTGGAGAATGAAACTCAAGTAGTCGATCCAGTTTCTCCATCAGTCGATCCCATTCCTCCATTGAGGAATGTCAAAGTGACTGATCTAGTCCCTTCCTTGGTCAGTCCCTCTCTTCCTCTAAAGAATGCCAAAGTGGTCTATCCAAGTCCACCATTGGTTGATCCGATCCAATCATCGGTCGATACTAATCTCCTTTTAGAGAGTAAACCCGATACTGCCCATGTTTTTCTCATTAATACATACTCTACCATACCGGGGGGCATTCCTCCTTCTCCTGCGAAACCCCCTCCAAGTAATGAAGCCATCCTTTTTGATTGGGGTGCGCTAACTGGACCTCGTCTTCCCTCCCACATTCCTTTGCAGATTACAGTACAGGTTTATGGTCAGGACGTTCCTCAAACATTGATAGATGAAGGTGTGTCCGTTAGTATTTTGTCTTATGTTGCTTGGTACGCTTTGGGTTGTCCACAGCTTGCACCGGTTACACAAAATCTGTTAGCTTTCAACAGAAGAACTAGTCAACCTTTAGGGATCCTTCCTCAGTTTCCTGTAACTTTGGGAGGGAAAACTGTCTTTATCGATGTCATGGTAGTCCGAGACCCCTTGGATTTCGCTTTACTCCTTGGGAAGGATTATGTCTATGCTATGAAATCTCTTGTATCCACCCTTTTTCGTGTGATATATTTCCCTCACGATGGAAGAATTGTGACTGTTGATCAACTTTCATTCATCGGCCCCGACTGGGTTACCTCCCTAAGTGGTTCTTATATGCAGATAGTATCACCTCCTCCGCATGTCAATTATGTGGCGTTGTCTCCCATGACCTCAACTTTAGATGATTTGGATCTGGTAGTTGACATGGCGATCTCTTCGGTAGGGTTATTGGAGCTTGATCTCCTTACCCCTATCGCAACCCGTGACATGTGTTCCTTCCAGAGTGATTGTATTCCATCTGGCGAAGATCTCTTGGAAGCCATGACCGAGTTTTGTCCCTTGACATGGTATCCTTCCATAGAATTATCCTCTCAGAAGCCGTGATCAGGAGAAACCACGAGCATAGTTTCCCTTCTCTGTGGCAAGCTTGTTAAAAAATGAAACAGAAGTCACGAGCATAGTTTCTCTTCTCTATGGCAAGATCGTTAAAAAATGAAACAGAGGCTTTGAGCATAGTTTTCTTCTCTGTAGCAAGCTCATTAAAAAATGAAACAACAATCTGGGGATCGAACCTGGAACCTTGAGCATAGTTCCTTTCCTGTGTCAAGCTCGTTAAAAAATGAAACAATCACCTCTCCCTTCAAGTTAAGTCTTTCGCCAGATCTTGTAGATGTCGAGTCGAGTCTTTTGTTAGGTCTCATTTTTGAACATTCATTTCATCCACCTATATCCTTTTTCTCCATCTAGCACAGAAATTGGTGACAACCTCAAAGTCGGTGAATGAATTGAAGCTTGGGGGGCCTGTCTCCAGCCTTTGATGATCATTCTGGAGCTAAGCCACTAGCTTTCAAGCTGGGGGCATACCGAGCTTAGTCTTTGTTCTTTCTCGTGCTTGCAAATACATGAGAATGCAACTGGGTAAACTTTTATCTCTTTTTCGGACCCGTAGGGACACACGAACACACGAAAAAGGAACCCCCTGGAGTCATCTTTAAACCCTTTTCAGACTCTCTAAATATGAAAAGATTGTTGAGTGATCTTGCTTCCTTTCACTCTCGTTAAAAGGTTTGAAAGGGAATCTTCCGAGCGATAGTTTATCTCTTTTTTGTTCTCGTCAGACTACTGTACGAAAAAGGAACTGAGAGAGTTCTCTTTTAAGTGTTTTTCCAAACTCTATAATCCTGAAAAACCTTCGAGTTTTATGTATTTGGACTCGCTAAAACACACATCGACAGGCCCATACGGGACCAAACCCTTACTTCTTTCGGTTCGTTAAACAAAGGAAGAGGAACTCACTGAAGGTGGGTTATATCGAGCATGTGTTATCCTCCTCGAGCTCATTAAATCAAAAAGAGGTACTCATCTATCTGGGTGGGGGAAAAAATTGAAAGGAGCAAGCCAAGTAGTCTCTTGAGAACATTATCCAACAATTATTAGAGTCGCACTTGAACACAACACTTTGTCATTTGCACGCATCATAATCCGATGAACCTTTGCAGTAACCCAATCCTTTGAGTTCCTTTCACTCCTTTGGGTCACCTGACGCAAGTCATAGTATCCACTACATATTTTTGTTCCATGTCATGTTTTGTTGTTGTGCCTCAGTGTTCAAGGGAAGTATCCGCCTCGAGAGTCAGCCATCCCAAATATCTTGCCTCAAAACCCATGTTAGTTTTTTTGCATGTTATTTTGATCTACCAATTACATCTCTATGTCCATTTTGTGTCGTTGATGGGGGATACATCAAGTCCCTCCCTCGACGAGTCTATTCCTGTCGACTTCAACACATTATCCAGGAATTAGGCTTAGGAACTAGTTAGTACTTTGGGACCTGCATGCCTCAATGGCAGGCCTCCTCACATTCGACAGTGGGTTTACATCATTGACCCTTGATCGGATGATTCCATAGATGTTCGACCCCAGCTCGTCTAATCACATTCGATGGAATGTACTAGGGTACCTTGGGAATCATTAACATTAATGGTGATCTCCCTCGCACTTGTTAGCGGTTCACACCATTGACCGGTAATCAAGTGGTTTCTGCCATGTTCGACATCAGGACATCTATTCACATGGTTAGAATCATACCACGTTGGGATCAGTAAGAAGACCCTAGGTTGAGTAATCACTTTGATATATTATTTGCCCAGGTTGCGAAGGAGTTTCTATTGGACAAATGACACATACATTGTTACATAGATCCACTTTGTATTGGTTGTGGCTATGTCTTGTCATCTCGTAGATCCACTGTGTATTCTTCATGGCTACGATCAGTCCGAGTCATCAGAGTATAGATCCACATTGTATCTTTGGTGGCTATACCTTCTTATCAATACAATTATGGATCCGCAGTGTATTTTATGGCGGCCATATCTTGCAAGTCTTGATCACCCAAGCATAGGTATGCCTGCCTTGGGTTTTGAAATATGTCATGATATTTGTTGGATGTTTGTGTGCATCTTCTGTCAGGTTCTCTGAGTCTATACCCTTGCTTGAACGTCTACAAAGCATTTTAGTTATCATTTCACATATTCTAACTTCATACTTTGGGGGGAAATTTGTTACACCTCAATATTGCTCACTTCGATAAGTGTCGTAAGTGTCGCATGATCCTCTCAACTGTCATAAGTGTCGCATGTTCCTTACAACTTTCTCAAGTGTCGCAAATTGTTCACAAGTGTCGCAAATGTTGTTCAAGCATACTTCCATAATAACGACACTAAGGAGGCATTTGAGACATCTCATACACTTGATTTGGAGGAGGGAAAATGATTAACTGAAGTCCAGGAAATTTTATCACCTGAGAAGAGCTCTTAAACAAAGGTTTTGAAGGTGAGCGCTCCCCTACATCATCCTTAGGAGTGCTAGCACTCCCCTATAAGGTCTCAGGGAGCGTTATAACGCTTTTCTGCCCCTCAGAAGGAGCACTATCCATCCTTGGAGTGCTGGTGCCCCCCTTAAGTTTCCTAGGGAGCACTATAGCGCTCTGATGCCCCTTTTGAGGGAGCGTTATCTAATCTAAGGCAGTAGTTGGCCCATTGAGCAGAATAAGGGGAGGATCTTTCAAGTTTGGAAGGCAGTTGCATTCGAATTCTTGGTTCCATCAAGAGATCCCTGATCCAAGGAGGGAATTCCTCAACTTGTTCTAAAGATAACTCAAGAGGTTAAGCTCCTCTTAACCTATATAAGCAGGCTCTATGGTGGTGAAAAAGGAGAAGAATTTCTAGCATGAAACATATGATCTCATAGGAAACACACAGTCAGTCAAAGGAGAGTGATCAGTGAAGCTGCTATCATCCAGGTTGTGGATCTTTCGAGCAAGGGTTAGACAAAGGGGACTTGACGAAGCCGTCGCATTCGCATATACGATTGTAAGTATTGTTGTCGTTATTCTCATTAATATGACATGCTTGGCCTATTTCTTTCCAGTTTGTGTCTGATTTTACATGAACTTATCATTGATATATAGATCTATTTTCAAGCTAACATCAATAGAGTAGGAAGCGGTCGTACTTTGTTTGTCTATAAGACTCAGCGAGGAGCGAGAGTCTGGAGCTCGATTCAGAGCATGCAAGGACAAACATCGATAAAAAGGTACTTCTATTCTCCTTCCTTCTCATGTGTTAGTTTGTATAGATTTGAAAGGAAATCAGTGTCCACGTTAAGCACTTTCTGTCTTAGAGTTAGGGTCTAGCTCTAAGAGGCAATCTACCTATTTGCAGGGAGATTTTCCTACAACAGCTGCCACACTCAGTTCTATCGTTCCTAGATCCTTTCTATCAAGAATCTCCCATTCTTCATCCTTCATGGCTGTCAGCTTCTTTGCTTTTCCACTCAATGGTAGGAGTAGATCCTTCTGATACAAATAATATTCCATCTGCATCTTCCATAACTGGTAGTTTCGACCGTTAAATTTCTCGACCCTAAACTTCCCATCTTCCTCCATTGCTCCCACTTGAACCAGGAACCCTATTTTCCTACAAGTTACCTTCGCTTTGATACCAGATGTTAGAAAAACAGGATCGCGGAGCAATAAAATAAAACAAATGCAGAAATAAAACACATCATATACACAATACAATAGAAACACAGATATACGTGGTTCACCCACTCTGGGATACGTCAACCAGAGAAATTTCCAGGTCCTTCCTTTATTATTATCCATCAAATGAAGGGATACAACCTACAACACACCCATTGCAACTTCCTCTTGTTTCTCTTATAGTCTCCTCTATAAGAATACAATATTCACAATAATAAATAGCCGCAATACATTTCCCTCATAAAAGAGGGTTTCCTTCTAGGGAAAAAAACCCTAACATAACTTCTACCGTCCTATTTTTGACCTTATAATGAACGGTCCATATTTATAATGAAATTACAATATACATTTAAACGACATTTTTTCCTTCAGGGGATTCTCCCCTGAACCCCCATCCGGGGTCTGCTTTTCCCCAGACCCCGCAGAGGGGGTAAACCCCCTCTGCACTCCCCCGCATGGAGGACTTTACATTCTTCTGGGGTGTAAAGTCTTCATGGGGTATAAACACAGCTGAAAACAAAGACCTTTGAATCAGGAAGATAATAAGGATCCACTACTAACACCATTTGTATGCCAAATTGAGCAAGTTCTCATTTTATTAGAAACAAATTCACTATTTGGGGCATATCATATATGAATAAGGGATAACAGTGCACCCTAAAAATATTGAAGCTATTAAAGGGTGGAAAACACCTAAGAATGTTATAGAAATCTGATCCTTCATGGATCTTGTTGGCTACTATAGAATATCCATTGCGGGGTTTTCAAGAATTTCTCACTCGATCACTTCCTTGCAAAGAAATGGTGTGAAGTTTCAATGGACAATAGAATGTGAAAAGAGTTTCCATCAATTGAAATAGTTGTTAACTAGTGTTCCAATTCTAATAATTGTAGATCCTAATGAGGTTTTCATGGTTTGCACAAATGCATGCAAAGAAGGACTTAGTGGAGTCCTTAGTCAGAATGGCTTTGCGATATGTTTTGAATCCATAAAATTGAAATAGCATGAAAGGATTTATGCCACTCATGATTTAGAGTTGGTATCCATAGTACATGCCATGAATAAGTGGAGGCACTACCTCATGGAGAAAATGTTTGAGCTGAGAACAAACCATATTGGTCTAAAATATTTATTTCATCAACCAACTCTAAATGCCAGACAAAGTAGATGGTTAGAGTTTCTCTGTGACTATGACTTTGATATTAAGCACATCAAAGGTAAAAATAACAAAGTGGTCAATGCACTAAGAACAAGAGTGAATGATCTCCATGATACAACCATTATCATGTATCAAACTAATCTTAAAGGTAGAATTTTCGAGGCTACAAAAGAAGATTTACAGTACATGGAGATAGTAACAAAATTTTAGCAAGGTAATTTGTAGCAGAAGGTTGAATATTACAAGTTGGGGCTCGATGAAATTATTATGTACATAAAAAAAATTATGTACCCAATTCTCATGAATTGAGGAGTGTGATATTGAAAGAGATTCATAATGTACCTTATGGTGGACACCCAGTATATCAAAAAACCATTACAATTGTCAAGAGCCAATACTATTTTCCTGACATGAAGAGGGAAACTATTGAGTACATTGCTAAATGTCTGGAGTATCAAAAGTTCAAGGCTAAGAATAGACACTTAGTTGGGTTGCTGCATCCATTGCCCATTCTTGAGTGGAAGTTGGAAGTGGTGTCAATGGATTTCATCACCAAATATCCCAGAACAAGCAAGCAACATTATTTTATCGTGGTGATAGTGAACAAGCTTACTAAATTTTCCCATTTCATTCCAATGAAGACTACTCACAAGGAAACCAATGTTGTTGATATTTATATGAAGAAAGTAGCATGCTTGCATGGCATACCCAAGACAATTGTGTCTGACAGAGACCCTGCAACAGATAACCAAATATGCAGTTGCAATAATATATAAAATATGAATAATTGATAAAAGATATGATAAAAGATAATGATTTACAATTGAGAAGGAGGGATTCATTATTACTAATTACTATTACTAACTATTTACTAATTAATTATTATGTTATGAACATTTATTTATATGTATTTATGTTCATAACAGACCCAAAGTTCACCTCAATGTTTTGGAGAGGATTCTCAGAGGGTTCAGAATAAAACTAAACTTCAATAAAACTTATTATCCTGAGTCTGATGGGAAAACATAAAGGCTTAACCAAGTGATAGAGGATATGCTAAGAATGTACGTGATGGACAAACAATCTAAATACTATCTACACTTGGTATAATTTGATTACATTAATGGGCACCAAGAATCTTTGAAGATGAGCCCATTTGAGGCACTTTATGGTATAAAGTGCAACACACCAATCAGCTGGGACAACCTAGCTGATAGAGAAATGGTTGAGCCAGAGTTTCTCGGGGAAATCGAAGAAAATATGTCAAAGATAAAGAAGAATTTAAAGGCTTCTCAATACAGGAAGAAAAGCTATGCTGATAAGGAGAAAAATCACAAAGAATTATGTATTGGTGATGATCATGTGTTTATGAAAGTGAAGGCAAATAGAAGTTCCATGAAGTTGGTAAACTATTCCAAATTGGCATCTCGTTACTGTGGGCCATTTGAAATCCTAGAAAGGATTGGTCCTGTAGCTTATATGATTTCATTGCCTACATCTATGTCTATACATAATGTATTCCATGTATCATTGCTCAAGAAGTATATACCTGGTGCTAATCATGTTGTTGATTGGAATGTGATTCAGGTGGAGCAAGATGGTGCTTTTCAAGTGCAACCAGTACGCATTCTCAACTGGAAAATAAAGCAACTCTAGAATCAATCCATCAATCTTGTAAAGGTCCAATGGACCTGGTATAGTCCTGAGGACACAACTTGGGAGTATGAAGATGCAATGCGGGAAGAATACCCACATATTTTTGAAGATTTTGAAAATCTTGTTGTAATATGTAAATAATATGCACTTAGGACAATGCATAAATAAGGGGAGGGGAGTTGTAATACCCCAAGTTCAAGCCCCTGCTGGATTGTAATTATGTTTATAGGATGGTGAGCCAAGTGTTTATAAGTTGGGAGGCTTATGTGTTGATTAGGCCAAAGAGCCTAGATGCAAAGGACAGTGAGCCTATTTTTGGACATGTAATCACTCATATCATTAATAAACTCACATCACTGCATGTAGACTATCCATGAAGAAATCTTTATGGGGGAATAAGCTCCACTAGGTAAGGGAAGGGAAAGGGGTAAGAGGATAGGAAAAAGGGCTAAGATATAGGGCTTATATCTAAGGGAATCATAATATAATATTATTTCCTAAAGACCAAGGTTTGGGAAATAATTGAAGTTATCCTAAGTTTTTCTTGGAAAGGGGAATGAATCCCAAGTGGAGGGACTCGTTCTCTATGAGAGCCATGTGTCAATCATGGAACATGCAGAGAAAAGTGTGGAAAACCGTTGTTTGGGGGATCATTTGGGGTAGTCTGTTTTTCTATCTTTCCATTCATGCACCCAAAGATGGAGCATGTATATAACCTTCCCCTCCACCATCGATCCCTATTCATGAACGCAAAAGAGGGACAACCTATGGAGAATTGGTTTAAACCATACTTCCTAAGAATAACAGTGCACCCATCCACTACCTGAGCTCATGGTGAATCTTAGTGGTATGTTGTTGCTTCCAACAAAACCCTTTTGACTGAATATAACCAATTTCCAGCCTCAGATAATTAAATATTTTATGTGCTACCCTCATTGAGCTCATGGTTGGTCATCCAGAGAGATGAATCGAAGAGTCGGGTTGTAAGCCTCGTGCGACTAAAGAAGCAAGTTGTCAGTCCCATAACAAACTCTCTCTCCAGGTGAGAGAGGATGTTGGGGAAGCGATTTTCCCCGAGGAAGCCTCACGATGGTTGTAGTTCTTTGAGACTTCTTGTTCGACCTATTGTTGAAGCCCTGGAAGGGGACGGGGGTATCCAAAGGACTTGTGAGCAGAGAAGGGGTAAACTCCCTGGGTGGGAAAGGAATGTGGGGAATGAGGGACTATGAGTTGTGGATGTAAGTGGAATCCTAGGGACATAATCCTTCCTGTAGAATTTGTAACCTCATCCTAGCCTAGGATTGTTTTTTTCTTTTACCCTGGGTGGAGTTTAGTCCCAACTCAGGGGTGACCCACTATTGATATATTGGAGCAACGTTTTCTAAGGCTGGGATCTTCGTGGAAGTTCTGCAAACATTTGGTGGCCTTATTAAACATATAAGTACTCTTTATATATTTGTAATTCCATGTTGTATGTTACACATGTGTTTATTTACTATACTTATCCTCATAATTATGTGTATGTTAACATAAAGTAGATGTTTCCCTTTTATTTATTAAGTATGATATCTTCTACAAATGAAAGTGGGTCTTTCTTTAAGGTGACATTGCCCAACAAACGACTAGGTTGTTACAAAGATGACAATCTAGAGTCTGTTTCATTTTGTGGTAGATTTTTTATATTGAATGATATTATATTTGTACTAAGTGTTTCATGCTTTAATGATCATCACTAATCCAATAGTTAAATGATCTTATATCTATATTTTCATGTTTTTTTTGTAATTGATTTGACATTCTACATGCTATATATATATATATATATATATATATATATATATATATATAGATAGATAGATAGATAGATAGATAGATAGATAGATAGATAGATAGATATCTGTGTGTGTGTGTGTATTATATAAAACATGCCAAGGTCACGACTAAGCTAGACACCAAATTGGTGTATGAGACCTCCTGCGCCCAACGATTTGACTGGTAAAGTGTAGTATTCCAAATATAAAATAGTATCCAGAACATAAATATTTTATCTAGAAATGGTAGAGAAACAATGATATAATCAGAACAATACAAAAATAATACCAGAACAATACCAGGATAACACTAGAATGAGCACTTTGATTACTAATAGCAATGTTCATTTGTCTCTTCAAGGGGGAAACCTCCAGCAAAGAAAAGCTCTATTACAATAATAATCAAGAGAAGATTTCTCATACCCTCTATTTCTATTTATACTAAATATATATATCCAAAAGAACAATCTATAAGAAGACACTTCTATAAGCAGAAGCTTCTATTAGGTCTTCTTACATTTGACTTATTCTTCCTTATTTCTAGGCCTTATTAATATTGTCCTTTATTACATGGAATTATATTATTCTACCTATGTGAGGGGTTAGGGAGGTTAGGTCACTAACATTCCCTCCCACTTTAAGAACAACCTTATCCTCAAGGATTTGAATGAAGGAATTATTGTAAAATGGTGGTTGGATCTGAGGTGGCATCTTCTAGAGGTATGTCTTTCCATTGGACTAACACTTCCTGTATGGTGCCCTGATAGAGACGATGCCCTCTCTGGGCCAAGAATTCTTGTGGTTGCAACCATATGGAACCTTGTTCATCCAACTCAGGAAGACTAGTTTGAATTTGGCACTTAGTTCCAATCACCTTCTTTAAGTAGGAAACATGAAAAATAGGACGGAGCTTCGACTAACTAGGTTGAGATAACTGATAGGCCACCAAGCCCACATGCCTGAGCACTGTATAAGGACCACAAAATTTGGGCGCAAGTTTATGACAATTGTGATATTTGAGGGAATTCTTCTTATAAGGTTGTAGTCAAAGAAATACTTTCTCCCCTTCAACAAAATGGCTTTCGAAACGACCTTGATATGCTTGTTGCTTCATGCGATTATACGCCATGACCAAATTGTCTTTGAGGGAATGAAGAATACCCTCCCAGACTATAATATTTGTGTCAACCTCCTAAACATTTTAGACCCATGGCATATAGGAGAGAACAAATAGGGGATTTTGGCTGTAGACTGCTTCAAAAGAAATCAAGCAAGTAGTTCTATGGTAAGATGTGTTGTACCACCATTCAGCTAGAGGTAACCATTGAGCCCACCGATTTTTTTGCTCAGATGAAAAATACCTCAAATATGTTTCCAAACCCCTGTTGACAACTTCAATCTGGCCATCTATATAGGGGTGATAGGCAGTGCTGAGATGAAATTGGGTTCCATGTAGCTTGAACAAATCTTTCCAAAAATTTCTAATGAAAGTTGGGTCTTTGTCAGAGACAATAAAATTAGGCATGCCATGAAGCTTGAAGATATTATCCATGAATAATTGAGTGACTGTGGCGGTTGTGAATGGTTGTTGAAGAGAAAAAAAATGAGCATATTTGGAGAGATGATAGATGACCACCATTATGACTGACTTATTTCCAATTTTAGGTAAGCCTACAATTAAGTCCATAGAAATATCTCGCCAAATAGCAGGGGGAATCATAAGCAGTTGGAGTGTTCCCATAACTTTGATAGTTTCTCCTTTGTTGCATTGAGATAAATCACATTCAACCACAAAGGTGTGTATGCCATGTTTCATACCCTCCCAGAAAAAATAATTTTTGACCCTTTCATAGGTTTTGGTAAATACAAAATTCAATGTTGTGGGTGAGGCATGAAGTTCAGAAAGCATTGTGGATTTAAGTTTGGATTTATTTCATAAATACAAATAGACTTGATAACAAATATCTTCATTATTACAAGAGTACCTTGGATAAACTGAAGAATTGTGTTGCAATTGGTGGAGCAAGCTAGAAATTTTGGGGTATTGCAACCATTCCTGACGAAAAACTTGAAGCCAATCTGGTAGAATGAAGGAAAGGGAGAAAAGGGACCCATCTTCTTCATATTTATGAGAAAGAGCATCAAACAACACATTTTCCTTTCCCTTATTGTAAATGATCTCATAATCATAGCCAAATATCTTGGTCACCCATTTTTGTTGCACTTGGGATGATATTTGTTGTTTTGGGAAATACTTGCGACTCTGATGATCAGTTTTGATTTGGAATTGTTGACCCAATAAATAAGGATTACATAGATCCAGAACATGAAAAATAGCTAATGTTTCCTTTCATAAATGGATTGGCCCAAATGTCACTCTGAAAGTTCTTTTCTAGTGAAGGCCAAGGTCCTACCATATTGCATGAGGATGGCTCCAATTCCTTTCCCGGAAGCATCACATTCCAATACAAATGTACTTTTGAAGTCTGGGAGTGCTAAGACAGGGGTCAATAACATAGCATATTTTAAGGCTTGGAAGGAATGATCCACAAATGAAGTCCAATCGAAAGCATTCTTTTTAAAGAGGGAATTAAGAGGAGATACAATATTTCCATAACTTCAAACAAAATTCATATAATAGTTTGTTAAACCTAGAAAACCATGGAAGATCTTAAGAGTTTTAGGGAAAGGCCAAAATTTTATAGCTTCAATTTTCTTAGGATCCACTCAGACACCATTCTTGCCAACAATATGACCTAGGTATTCCACTTCTGAGGAACCAAAGGCACATTCAGATTGTTTGAGGAAAAGTTGGTGCTTAGAGAGGAGATGGAGAACTTGATTCACATGGGAGAGATAAGATGACGAATTTTTACTATAGATGAGAATTTCATCAAAGAAAACTAGACAATATGACAAAGAAAATGTCAAAAGACATGATTCATAATACTTTGGAAAGTGGATGGAAAAATACACAATCCAAAGGGAATTACCAATAATTCATAATGGCCCTCATGAGTGTGAAATATAATCTTGGGAATGTCTTCATCTTTCATACAGATCTGGTGGTAGCCAGAATGTAGATCCAATTTGGTGAAGCACTAAGCACCACTAAATTCATCCAAGAGGTCGTCAATGACATGAATGGGGAATTTGTATTTTATTGTGAGTTTGTTGAGGGCATGGAAATCAAGACACATGCGCCAAGTACCTTATTTCTTGAGTACCATCACCACATGGGAAGAATAGGGACTAGTACTAGGATGGATAACACCTTCTTTGAGTAAATCATGAACAATTTTCTCAATAAAATTATTCTAGGAAAAGGGATGGCGATAAGGTTGAAAATTGGGAGGAATATTGTCTGGGATGAGAGGGATGGATTTATCATGGACTCCATGGGAAGGGGGAAGGTCTTTTGGGGTGGTAAAAACAACATTGTGGCGAGAGAGGATAGATTGGAGGTCGGGGTGCACATAAGTTGTCTCAACAACATGAATGGAGTGGAGTTGGGCTATAATTCCCAAATGACATTTTTTGAGGAGTGCTTCCATGCAATGGGAACTGATGATCTCAAGGGAGCCTGTTGTGATTCCTTGGAACTTATATTGTTGTCCCTCATGTTGTAATTTCATGTTTAATTCCTTAAAATCCATGAGAATGGAGTCGAGAGTGTGTAACCATTCAACACCAAGAACAATGTCACAACCACCCATGTCCATAACAAACATATGGGATTTCATGTGATACTGACCAATTTGGAGTCACACATTTTCACATCGTCCCCCACATTTAATGGAACCACCATTGGCAATCATGATTTGAAAATTATTGACTGCATGGATGTAACAATTGACTTCTTGGGAAATGTGGTGATGAATAAAGTTATGGGTGCTACCACTATCCACAAGGATGATGATTTTCATATTTTTGAGGTAACAAACTAATTTGAGAATCTAGGGAGCAGAGAAGCTAGTGAGGGAATTAAGTGAAATGATCGGTTCATCTTTGGGTGGGTCAAAGGGTGGTGTCAGGTCAGATGGTGGTGTTATTTCCTCCACATGTGAAACAAAAACATCTTCTTCAGAAAGATCCTCATTCAAAGACATAAAATTATTTTTTCCTTACACTTGTGCCCAGGAAAATATTTGTCATCAAAATTATAAGAAAGACACTTGATTTGAGGTTCAACCATTTCAACCCTAGTTAATTTCTGGATCTTGAGGGAGTTGCAGAAGGGGGGAAATGGGGGGGTTTAGGGTGAGGAGGAAAGGAGGGTTTGTGGGTCTGAGAGGACACAATCTATTGGGCTTCCTTGGCTCATTGAGTAGCTTCCAACCAAGTTTGTGGGCGTTGCATGAGAACATGGGTACAAATTTCATCTTTGAGACCACTGATAAAGAATTCCCTAAAGAAAGCATTTGACATGCCCTCCATTATGAAAGCCAAGTGATCAAATGTGGAAATAAACTCTTCCACTATCACAGACTTCCTTAACTTGGTCAAACAACCTAAATGGTGGATGTCAGAGTTAAAGTAGTCATAAAGTTCGACCAAAAGCTATGTTCAAGCAAGATACCCTTGGCGTGCCTTTTTTGTCCATTGCCACCATTACCATCATTCTGGATCCAGATGTAGGACACCATAACAAAGCTTGGTTAAATCATCTGTATTGCCATGCAAAGATAAATAATGTTCCATTTGGGTGACCCAACATGTAGGATCTGATCCATCAAATTTGTTCACCTCAATTCCAGGAGGGCGGAGGTCTCAGGAAAAGTGGTTAGTATGAGGGCCTTGGTAATGGGAAGAGTCACGATCATCCTGATAAAATGGTTTTTCAAAAGAGGAAGGGTTATGGGAATGGCCTAGGAAGTTTTCTTTGAGGTATTTGATATAGGAACATTGTTCTTTGAGGTATTTGATGTGGGAACATTGTTCCTTCAAGTCTTTGATGTGGGAACATTGGTCCTTGAGGATATCAATAGTTGAATTGATGGAGATAATGTTGGCAATGAGATACTTGATTTATTCCTTTTGTTGGTTGTTGTTAGCAATCAAGGCATTATTTCTTGGGATTGTGTGGTAGTCATTTGGACAAAGGAGCAGGAAAATGGTATAGGGGAAACAAAAGGGGTTTGGAGGGGTGAGTGGAACCACTGAGAAAAAGGGTGTCAAATGATAGGTACCATTGTGATTAGGGTGAAAAGGGTGATCCAAATGGATAGGATCCAAATATGGGTGTCAGAGATGGGTCGGGTCCACACAAAAAAATTGTGTGAAAAGTGATAGGTATCACTTGAAATGGGGCGAAGAGAGGAACCCTATGGGATACGTCCTAGATAAGTGTGTCGATGGGACCACTAATTTTTTTTTTCTCATGCATAGTTGTACTCTGGCCTGAATAATACTGTAGTGACGGAATTCCAAAATTCTTAATAGGAAGAAATGTGTAATAATTTCACAACCAAAATGCAGAAGGTGCAGTTGTGCGGCAACAAATCTTCTCTGTTATATTTTTGTTTTTGTTCCCAGGGTAGGATATTCATGGTTTCTATAGAAAATGGTTTTCCTTGTGCTATAGTTCTTTGATATATGTGTGGGGTCCAACAATAGTACTTGGAAAAATATCTCAGGGCACCAACTAAGGAGGCTAGACCATGCCCTTAGTCATACTAGCCGACTACCCAGGTACTAGACAACATCTTCTCGAGTGTTTTTCTCAGTGAAACTATAGCAGTCATCCAATTGATTTATCTATGGAGGGATTCAATAAATCTAGTTTGATCCATATACATGTGTTGTCTGATGTGTTACCACTCGAAGGGATACCTACAGGGGTTACAAGGGTGGCCAATAGATGTGTTCTTAAGTACCTCTTGTATTTTTTGTGTGTATGACTCCTCGACCGCAGGTTTATGTGAGTAAAGATAGATCTCTATAGATTTAATACGTCTGAATACGTGTCTACCCTGAAAATAATTTAACCCACAAATTTCTGTTGAGGAAGGCGCTCTCATAGCACCTGTAGTATTCCAGATATAAAATAGTATGCATAACATAAATATTTTAGCTAGAAATGGCATAGAAACAATGACATAACCATAACAATAGAAAAATAATACCAGAACAATACCACGATAACACTAGAATGAGCACTTTGATTACTAATAGCAATGTTAACTTGCCTCTTCGAGGGAGAAACCTCCACAAGGGAAGAGCTCTATTACAATAATATCCAAGACAAGATTCCTCATACCCTCTACTTCTATTTATATTGAATCTATCTATCCAAAAGAACAATCTAGAGGAAGATCCCTCTAGAAGCGAAAGCTTCTATTAGGTCTTCTTACATTTGACTTATTCTTCCTTATTGCTAGGCCTTATCAATATTGACCTTTATTACATGAAATTATATTATTCTACCTACATGAGGGGTTAGGCATGTTAGGTCCCTAAAATAAAGTCTACAGAGGTATGCATACCCTATCCCCCTATGGTTTTGAGCTTATAACCTCTTAGGAGGAAACACATGTTCTTAACCATTACGCCCACTCAAACTGTATAAGGCTAATATTTTATATTGTAACCCTAATTAAAGCAATTTTCTTTGTATCATAAATTTTATAAATTTACTCGATTTCAAGATTTTTTTGATTAATACGTATTTAACTATAAAATATATGAAGATTAATAATACTCTTAAAAATATTCAATTTAAAACATTATAAAATTGAAAAATAATTTCTATAAAATAAATTAGGAATTAGTAAATTCTTTGTAATATTTTTACTTCCTCTTATTAATTATATTATTATTATTTTATAGAGATAAATGTGTACGACTCAATATCATCTTAAATGTGTAAGACTCAATATCATCTCTTTTGTTAATTTGATTATTTTTTTATATTTTAATAATTAAACACTATTCATCTTTTGTTAATTTGATTTTTTTTTATATTTTAATAATTAAACACTAGTCTTTTGTATATAAAGAGTTATTTACCATGTCTCATAATTTTTATCCCAACTTTTTTTTTTTATCATTTTGTGGATACTTTTTATATAATAATCGGGAGCATTTTCCTATAAGAGAGATTTTCAACTTCATAGCTATAAGAAAGATGTTTAAGATGTTCAACTTCATAACGATAAGAAAAATGTTTTAACTTCATATCTGTATTCTGTATAGAATAATGGGATTACTAAAGCGTTGAAAATAAAAAAATTCTTATATCTTTCCACAGCTCAAAAATTCCAACCTTCATTACTTATCTTCTCCCTACACTCATGGAATATTAAATGCCATTCAAATTGAACCTCATAATCTTTACAATCTTTTTAATAATTTTAAAATTCTTGTGAAGATAATGAATAACTATTACAAGAGAGGTACCATTAATATATAAGAGAGGGACACCCCCCATTTCTTTTCCCTATTTGAAAATAACAATATGATTTAACATTAAAAAAATGTTTAAGAAAATGAAACCGTTACTAACCAAAAAAAAACTTATAATTAGACCATAGTAACAAAATACAACACTTTGATTTAAATAAATAATATATTATCAATAATTTTCATATTATACTAAACTTTAAGTCATTCAAACAAATCCTAACTAAATCTTAATTGACTAATAATTAAATTAAACAAATTTTAATTATACTAATTAAATGTTAGTATAAGGTTCATTAGTGAAAAGAATATTGTTTTTATAATAAACTAAAAAACCCATTATATATTAATAACATTTAATTAATGCAAATATGATTTAATTATACATTAAACTCCTAATTTGTCCAAACAATCCTAATGATCCACATAAACTTTAACTAACTGATAGAATGAAACTTGAGTGATTAGTATTATATGATAAATAAATCTTAAATGATTTTAAAATACTAATTAAATTCTAATTATACTATAATTAATATTATTCACATATTAATTAAATATATTAAACACTAACGCCCGGTTTGGTTTAGTGGTCTGCACACGTGGCGTTATTGCTGCTAAGCAGGCCACGAGTTCAAACCTCAACTTATCCAGAGGTCGTGCTTGCCACACCCCTAGTCACACACACACACATATATATATATATATATATATATATATATATATATATATATATATATATATATATATATTAAACACCAACTATATGCTAATTAAATTTTATATTATATATTATATTATATATTATATTATTTTATATTATATTATATGTATATGTAGGTAATTCTAGGAAAAATGTTTTTCATATTCAACCCTCTTGGTGTCACAAAGGTGATAGATTCTTTATTTCCATGGTGTTTTGGGGATTCTCCAACACCATTACATAGTTCATGAGAATTAGTTATTATTTTAGTAATACTGATTCTCTTCTTTAAACTAGTCAAAACAGAGATAAAATTTTAATATTGAAGCTTAGGGTTAACCACCTTCTTATAATATCTTAATTTTATTTTATCCTTCAATTATTTATTTCACCACAGATTCTCCTATTTTCACAAGGTAACAAGACTATTACTCTCTTCTTTAAAACAAAATACAATTAGGTCTTATATAATTAACCAAATTAAAATTATCTCTATTTTTTCTAGTTTTTAGAAGAAAATAAATATTGCAAACCTAAGCGCCAACTCTTATGAGATTAATAATGAAATTGGGAGATGAACAAGACCCAAAACACTATCTAAATAAATAATATCTAAAGTTTTCAATTTTAATGAGGTAAAAGGTGAAAAGAAAATGAAGATGAAGTAAGGATGCACTTTTCAATGGTATGATGCTCACCTAGAACAAGGATGCTATGATAAAAATAATTAAAAAAATCTTGATGAATTATGCACATTATGAGGGTTGTAAATAAATTATCCAAGAGCTTAAATATCGTTTGTGGATGTTGACAAATTCAATTTCACTTATCTATAAATTTTGTAATTATTGGCATGCAATGGAAATACCCAGGGTTCAACATTAATTCACCAACAAATCCTAAGATACCATCCCTTTTGGCATCACCTGCAAGAAGGTGAAGTCTCACCTGAGGTAACTATGGGGACTACAGGAACACGTCCTCGACAGTCATGAAGGGAATGGAGTTTGATCTAACATTCATTCTAACTTAACATTCATTCAACATGCAATATACCTTGTGCATGAAATCATAACATCATAATAACATATGACATATTTATCTTACTTAGCCATTCAACATGTACACAAAACCATCAGATATGTATTCATATCAACCAGTAAGAATCTATTATGATGCAGGAGCATCTCCTTCAAATTCAAAGATGCAAGAATGGAGGCAGTAAGGAGACATCTCATCATGACAGAATTTCAAATCATAAATTAACTTCGAATTAAATCGACTTGTTCAGATATTTTGTAAACAACATTTTAAAAATGTAACTTGTTTATAAAGTCGTGAAGGACTGTAAGAGGTTGCAGATATGGAGAGTTGACTCTTATCTAGCAATAATTGTTAGTTAATGTAATAGAAGAGGTTAGGTGAGAGAGGACAAGCTCGTAGAGCCCCTCTTTTGTAAAGAGATCTTGTATCAGATTTCATCAGGGAGATTTAGGAGGATTCAAAAAGGTCGGATACGAAAACAGATCTCGGGAGAGAGGTCAGATAGAAGAAGAAGAACTTAGGATAGAGTTAGAAGAGGCAAAAGAACTGAGACTATGTCATAGTCCATTCTATGTACACATTTGTAAACAAGCATTCATCTTAATACGAAGAAAAGCAGTTTTTCCTGCACACGATGTGTTTATGAATTATTTGTATTCTGTGAATGTTATCTTTGTGTTAATGTGTTGTAGATGTATTATAGGTTTCATATGCATTCGGAAGATAAATTTATTTATCTTTGTTTGAGTTTGAAGTATCATTCTGTTTTCTTTAGGCTGTGCAAGGAGTGCACAATAGAACATTTGAAGTTTTGTAGCCAGTGCAAGGAATGCACATCTGAAATCTACAGAGTCAGGAAGGAACATGCCACGAGGGTGCACTAGAGTGATAAGAACTCAAGGAGGAACCTAAAGGATACTGAACACCTTAGAGGAGGAATCTGTGTAGAGAAGGCACAGAGAGACATAGTTACTGAAAACTCTATAAGGAAGAGCTCTACAAGGTGTGAATCAAGAAAGGAGAATTCCATGAGGAAGAGAAGAATTTATTTTCAAGAAATCCTTCGGATCTGAGTTTGACGAAATCCGAGAAATGCAAGCGGTGCATGGGAGATCGAAATATTCGAGGAGATCAATCGCAAAAGGAATAACGCAAGGAATGTGTGGGTGACAGGCTTATTCCAAGTCCAAAATCTCAGAAGACATAACGCTGCAAGAGTGAAGCGAGACCCAAGAGTTGGGTTCACAGGAGAAATTTCAAAGGTCAATAGCTTTGAACACTCTCGAAATCTTCCAAGTCAAGAGAAGTCTAAAGATTAGGAGGAGAAGCAACATTAATTTTTGGATTGGTTGTAAGGAGAAGCCTGATCCATTAGATCAGTGCTTAGCGTACAAGGATAGCACAGGAGAAGAGAGACGATCCCATCCATTAGATCTGAGCGTAGAGGGTCAATAGTTGTTGGATATGGACGGAAGTGCACAAGCCTTAATTTTGTGTACACTCAGGAGATCGGACTTGTCAAATTCCCAAAGCCTCAAAGCAAGTAGGGACCGTCCATCATAAAAGGCAACAAGTGGTGCAAGATCTAAGTTTTCAGGTGAAAGTACTCTGGGAGAACTGAGTGCACAGAAGTTGAAACTCTCGAATCTTGAAGACCTGAAGTGGATAGATGTCATCAAATAAAAGGGGATACATGTGTCAAGACATCATGTGCTTCAGGTGAAGAAGCTATGAGAGGAACAAGTGCACAGAAGGTTGAAACACCCAAAGCCCAAAGAGCCAAAGAGCTGAGAGTCATCGATATGTAGAGGGACACCTGTCAATAGATCATGAGCTCCAGGTAAGTTGTAGTAAGTTTTTCAGTTGAGAACTGAGACCATCGAAGCCTGAACAACCGAAGTGGATGATATTCATCGATATGGAAGAGGACGGGTGTCACTAGATCATGGACTTCAAAGGATTGCACTCTAGGGTTTTTGTGGAAAAGAAGTTTTAGAAATTTATGTAGCGTCGAAGGCCGAAATTATTAGGGGTCATTGATCCCAAAGAAAAAACGCGGGTCGTTGATATGTGAAGGGACACATGGAGGACAAAGATTTACTTCGTTAGACATCCATTGAACAGTCATTGGATTAAGAGAGGATAGGTGTCAGAGGATATGACACTTTGGAAGGATTCACTCTCGAGGTTTGCATTTGTTGAGATTTGAGAACGCTGAAGGATGTATTCCTAGAAACGAAGAGATTCGTTGATGTGAAGAAGGATATGTGGCGCCAGATCTAGGACTCCAGAGAAAAGAAAAGGATAAAATTTCTGAAGACTCGAAGAAGATATATCGATCGTTAATCGAGAGGGGAGTCAGAGGACCGCCGATAAGGTTGAGGATCCCAAAGTCCTGAAGCGGGAGAAAGACCGTATATTTGGGGGGATACGTGTTAGTAGATCTTCCACTCTGAAAGATAACCAGTTAACAATGACATGGATTTGAGATTTGAGGTCTCCAAAGGCTTGATTCGCAGAAGGGATCTTGGTCAGACATTTGAAGGGACAGGTTTCAAAGGATATTCCATCCCGAAATATTGTCATACAAAGGTAGCGAGGGTTTGACATTTCAAAACCATGAAATCTGAAATCGCGAATAGATCTCGTCCATTTATTTGGAGAGGACATATCTAAACCATCAATCGAGACGTACCATCAAGATAGAATATCGATGGTACCGAAATATTTCGTGGGATTGAAGGTGCATGAGATTTATTGGAAGTCACGAGGTCATTTGAGGATGTCGTCCAAGGTCACATGCGAAGAAGGAGCCTAACAAAGGGAGCTTGTGGAGGTTGAGAGTCAAGATTCTTCAAGGTCTGACTCACGGAGGAGATCCTGGCCATAGATAAAAGGAGCTAGGTGGAAACAAATATTCCACTCTGGAAGATTACCTTATAGAGGAGAGAGAAGTTGGAAATTCAAACTCCCGAAGGCTGGAGAGACGGAATCAATGACAATCACTTATATAGAGGGGAGTTATGTGGCGACGGATCACGTTGATCTGAGATCGTGCATAGATGGTAGGAAAGGAGATTTGATAGGATTCATTGATCATGAGGAAGCGTCGCTAAATAAGAGATCGATGGATGAGAAGGTTTTTGGGGCCATAACTAGCGTGGAGGATAATTATTCTAGAGCAGGCCGCAATTAGAATGACGATATCCACAAATGGATACGTGGCAGGATGAGGAGGATTGTGGGGTGAAAAGCGAGTTGGATTGAAACCACTCTTTCCCATGCCTACAATCGTGCATCAGCACAAGGACATGACCCAGGGTCATATGCAAGGAGGGGATAATGTCAAAGGATCTTAGGCCTGAAACTAGTGTTTTGGGAGCGCGTGGAAATTAGCCCGCAGATCTGTCGGGACCTGCACACAGGAGAAAAAGGAACCTATGCATAATTGATCTAGTTTCGATCAGGAGCCCGAGGATTCGATACAACTCAACAATTAGAACGATCCTAGACTAGGAGGTCAACAGAAACCCAGGAGGGGAGGGGGGTTTCATCAGGTGGTATCAGAGCCATATTTTTTCTTGTAGAGAGAAGGCAAAAGGTGAGACGGTGAAAGGGATAATCAGATAACATCAAGTGGTATCAGACGCTAAAGTTTTCTTGTTGTCAGCAGGTGAAGGATGAAAGGTACTAATTCTCTTTGAGGAGGTTGTTGCACGCGCGCAACAATAAAAATTTAAACATCCAAGTGAGCTGTAAAACAAGATGGTTATTCTCTTCGGTGTAGAGCAATCCATAGGATTTCTAGGAGGGAAGGTAGAAGGTGGAAATGGCTACTAAAGGCCATGAGTGTGGTCAAAGAGAAGGCCGCAAGAAGAAAATAAATCCATAGATGGATTGGAGCTCAATGAAATAAGAGAGAGGATGGAGCAGCTGGCATTAAAAATGTAGTGAGATGATAATGCGCATTGGGTGTATGAGTGGCCCATGAAGAATAAGGTGAAGTGGCCAGTCAAGAGATTGTTGAATAGAGGAAAACAAAAATTGTTAAAGAGGTGGATGAGGTATGTCAAAATCCCGAGAGATGAAGAGGAAGTGGTTCACATCTATGAGCCAGAAGTTGGAAGGAACCTCAATGATGAGGGGGAGGTGAGATCGGATGAAGATCTCATAAACTGCCAGGAGGGAAGAAATGGAATTTCAAGTTGCCAGGTGGGCAATGGAAAGAGATCATTGGAAGGTCTCAAATACTACCAGGGGAGAAATGTTGAAATTTCAAATTGTCAGGTGAGTATGGAGACATGAATGAGACTGTCAAAAAGTCTCAGGTGCTCAAAAGTGGGTTCAAGTCGGAAAGGAGTGTTGATAGATGAAGATTCATGTGGATTTTTAGAAGATGTGAATGAATATTATGAGAATTTAGAAACTTCCACCATCAAAGAGGAGGATCAGAGGAGCATTCTCATTATTGGAGGGATGAACTAATTCTTGCCACATAGCCAAGTGAAGCAGGGATGATTTTAGGGGCTAAATTTCATTCATGTGCTAATTTTCTATGGTTTTTCCAAAAACGAGATTCACTATTTTAAAAATGATTCGCCCAATTACTATAGGATAAAATTGTTTTACCTTAAAAATCGCCAAAATTTTATAAAAACTATATAAAATCCTTAGAAATTTGAATGTTTTTACAAAAATATTGCCAATCATTTATGGTTGGCATATGAAGGATTAGTAAGATTCGCCAAGGTTTCTACATTTTAAAATAAATTTCCATCCTTAAAATCATCCCTAAAGTGAAGGCCAGTGAACATGATGAAAGTGCAGCAAAAGAGGGAGGAAAGACAACAAAAATTGTCAAAGAGGAAGAAATGGAACAAACACTGATGTCTACCCCCACAGAAGGAGAAGGTCATTGAGAAGAATAGCTCAAAATTTTCAGCTAGGAAGTTGAAATAGAGATTACTACAGCACTGGAGTCTGCAACAGAAAGAGAAACAGACAGCATAGACCTTGATGATTTGTATGCAGAATTGGAAGCCCTAGAGAGAAGGGTAATGGTGCAAAGACAACACATCCATCAGATCATATTGGAGACAGATGGAGGAGCATACCAGCTAGAGGAGCAGCTAGAATAATCTGGACTTGAACCAATGCAAGAGGAGTTGGCAGAAGCCAATTTGTCAGAAGAGGAAGCTGAGAGGTAGCTCAGAGATGAAACTGTGGAACTACAGTTTGTAGAAGAGTGGAAAATTAGTGCCACAAGAGGAAGTAAAGACAACATGGGATATTAAGATGATATACCCACTGATAATGAAGAGTTCCAACTGAGAACACTGTATAAGGAGAACTAGCCACTAGAGCAGTTGGACAGGGTGATAGAGGAGATAAGGAAGATGATGATGAGGTCATCACAAGAAGCAATAGAAAAAGGAAAACTGAATAGAAGAGAACCTGCAACGGCAGCAGGGAAGAAGAAGAAGAAGGTGCAGAAGCAGCAACAACAGAAACATAGTTGAACATGAGCAAGAGGACAACTCCAAGGAAGAGTTTGGGATCCAGGGGGATTTCAACATTGGAAAGGAGGAACTCATGAGAAGGAGCTCATGATTTTCCCAGAAGAGGAGTATGATGTAGGAGCATCGCCTTCAAATTCAAATATGAAACCATGGAGGCAAGAACGAGGCATCTCAACATGATAGAATTTCAAATAAAAAATTAACTCCAAATTAAATCGAGTTGTTGAGATATTTTGTAAACAACATTCTAAAAATGTAACTTGTTTATAAAGTTGTGAAGGACTGTAAGAAGTTGCAGATATGGAGTGTTGAATCTTATCTAGCAATAACTTTTAATTAATGTAATAGAGGAGTTTATGTGATTGAGGACAAGCTCGTAGAGCCCCTCTTTTGTAAAGAGATCTTGTATCATATTTCATTGAGGAGATTTAGGAGGATTCAAAAAGGTCGGATCAGAAAAAAGATCTCGGGAGAGAGATCAGATAGAATAAGTAGAACTCAGGATAGAGTTAGAAGAGGAGAAAGAATTGAGACTCTGTCGTAGTCCAGTCTATGTACACATTTGTAAACATACATTCATCTTAATACGAAGAAAAGAAGTTTTTCCTGCACATGATGTGTTTATGAATTATCTTTATTCTGTGAATGTTATATGTTTGTTAATGTGTTGTAGATGTATGATAGGTTTCATCTACAGTCGGAAGATAAATTTATTTATCTTTGTTTGAGTTTGAAGTATCATTCTGTGTTCTTTAGGCTGTGCAAGGAGTGCACAACAAAACATTTGAAGTTTTGTAGCCAGCGCAAGGAATGAGCATCTGAACTTTGTGGAGTCAGGAAGGAACATGCTAGAAGGGTGCACCAGAGTGATAAGAACTCAAGGAAGAACCTCAAGGTTATTGAATACCTTAGAGGAGAAGTATGTGCAGAGAAGGCACAGAGAGATAGGATTACTAAACACTCTGTTAGGAAGAGCTTTGGAAGGTGTGCATTGAGCAAGGAGAACACCAAGAGGGTGAGAAGAATTTATTTTCAAGAAATCCTTTGGATTTGAGTTTGAAGAAATCCTAGAAACTCAAGGGGTGCGTGGGAGATCGAAATATTTAAGGAGATCAATCTCAGAAGGAATAACGCAAGGAGTGCATGGGTGACAGACTTGTTCCAAGTCCAAAAGCTCAGAAGAGATAATGCTGCAAGACCGAAGAGAGACCCAAGAGTCGGGTTCGTAGGAGAAAGTTCAAAGATAGAGAGATTTGAACACTCTCAAAATCTTCCAAGTCGAGAGAAGTCTAAATCTATGGAGGAGAATAAATAGTAACCATTGGATTGGTTGTAAGGAGAAGCTTGGTCTGTTGGATCAGTGCTTAGTGAATCAGGATAGCGTAGGAGAAGAGAACAGATCCCATCCATTGGATTTGAGCACAGAGGGTCAGTAGCCATTACATCTGGATGGAAGTTCATAAGCCTTAATTATGTGTACAAGCAAGATATTAGACTTGTCAAATTTGCGAAGTCCTAAAGCGAGTAGGGACCATCCATCATGAAAGGCAACATGTGGCACAAGATCTGAGTTTTTGGGTGAAAGTACTCCAGGAGAACTGAGTGCACATGAGTTGAAACTCCTGAATCCCGAAGACCCGAAGTGGAAAGAGGTTGTGATATCAAAGGGGAGACATGCGTCAAGATATCATGTTTTTCGGGTGAAGACGCTCTGGGAGGAATGAACGCATAGAAGGTTGAAACCCCAGAAGTCCGAAGAGCCGAAGAGACGAGAGTCGTCAATATGTAGAGGGATAGTTGTCAACATATTGTGAGATCCTAGTAAATTGTAGTAATGGTTCAGTTGAGAACGAAGACTATCAAAGACCGAACAACCAAAGAGGACAATAGTCGTCGATATGGAAGAGGACTGGTGTCACCAGATCGTGGATTTCAGAGGATTTCACTCTAGATTTTTGTGGAAAAGAAGTTTTAGAAAGTTCTGAAGCGTCGAAGGATGAAATGATTAAGGGTTGTTGATTCGAAAGGAATAACTCAGGTTGTTGATCTGTGAAGGGACACGTGGAGGACGAAGATTTACTCCATTGGAAATCCATTAACTAGTCATTGGATCAAGAGAGGACAAGTGTCAGAGGATCCGACAGTCCAGAAGGATTCACTTCAGAGGTTTGCATTTGTTGATATTCGAGAACGTCGAAGGATGAAGTCCCAGAAATGACAAGAGTCGTCGATGTGAAGGAGGAAATGTGGTGCCCGAAGCGGGAGAAAAACCGTAGATTTGGGGTGATATGTGTTACTAGATCTTCCTCTCCAGAAGATAACCATTCAACAACGATAGAGATTTGATATTTGAACTCCCCGAAGGCCGGATTTGTAGAGGATATCCTGGCCGCACATTTGAAGGGATAGGTTTCGAAGGATATTCCATTCCGAAATATTTCCATATGGAGGTAGTGAGGGTTTGACATTTCAAAACCCTGAAATCTGAAATCGTGAATAGATATCGTCCATTGATTTGGAGAGGACAGATTTGAACCATCAATCCATAGGTACCGTCAAGATCGGATATTGACGGTCCAAAATATTTCGGAGGATTGAAGGTGTGTGAGATTTAATAGAAGAAATGAGGTCATGTAAGGACATCGTCTAAGGTCACATGAGAAGAAGTAGCCTAGAAAATGGAGCTTATGAAGGTTGAGAGTTAATATTCCCGAAGGCCGGACTCACGGAGGAGATCCTATCGATAGATTAAAGGAGCTAGGTGGCAGTAGATATTCCACTCCGGAATATTTCCATATAGAGGAGAGAGAAGTTGGAAATTTAAACTCCCGAAGGCCAGAGAGTTGGAATCAATGACATCCATTGATATAGAGGGGAGTTACGTGGTGAAAAATCACGGTGATATGAGATCGTGCATAGATGGCAGGAAAGGATATTCGATAGTAGACATTGATCATGAGTAAGAGCCGAGAAATAGGAAATCAATAGACGAGAAGGATTGCAGGGCCAGAACTAGTGTGGAGGATAATTATTCTAGAGTCGTCAATCCATAGGTACCGTCAAGTCGGATATTGATGGTCCAAAATATTTCAGGGGATTGAAGGTGTGTGAGATTTAAAAAAAGTCACGAGGTCATGTGAGGACATCGTCCAAGGTCACATGCGAAGAGGTATCCTAGCAAAGGGAGCTTGTGGAGGTTGAGAGTTAATATTCCTGAAGGCAGGACTCGTGGAGGAGATCCTGTGGTAGATTAAAGGAGTTAGGTGGTAGTAGATCTTCCACTACGGAATATTTCCATATAGAGGAGAGATAAGTTGGAAATTGAAACTCCCGAAGGCCGGAGAGCCAAAATCAACGATAGCCATTGATCTAGAGGGGAGTTGGTGAAAAATCACGGTGATATGAGATCATGCGTAGATGGCAGGAAAGGATATTCGATAGTAGACGTTGATCGCGAGGAAGCGCCGAGAAACAGGAAATCGATAGACGAGAAGGATTACAAGGCCAAAACTAGAGCGGGGGATAATTATTCTAGAGCGGGCCGCAATTGGAACCACGGTATTCACAAATGGATACATGGAAGCATGAGGAGGATTGTGGGGTGAAAAGCGGGTTGGTTTGAAACCACTCTTTCCTATTCCTGCAATCGCGCACTAGCACAAGGACACAACCTAGGGTCGTATGCAAGGACGGGATAACGTCAAAGGGGCTTATGCTTGAAACTAGTGTTTTGGGAGCGCATGGAAATTAGCTCGTGGGTCTGTCGGGACCTGCACATAGGAAAAAAAGGGACCTGTGCATAATTGATATATGTTTGATTGGGATCCCAATGATTCAATTCGACTCAATAGTTAGAACAATCCTAGACTGGGAGGTCGATAGAACCCTAGGAGGGGAGGGTGCCTGCATCATATTACATGTGCGCAATAAATAGATTAAACCAACACAGCATAAAAAAACATATATCAGAATACAAGGATTTAATGTGGTTCACCCCAATTGGGATAGGTCCACAACAAATGGCTTCTTATATTATTCATTCTTATTCAATCCTTACAACATGTGTGAATTGTGCTCATATATGATACATCATTTTTATCCAAAATTCCCTATCTATTCGCACATACAACACACACTTAGTTTTTACTCCAAAAATAAGTAATAATCATCCTCCCTCTCCCATTTCTACCCAAAATCTATTAGATATTTATACATTGATACTAGGGCTTATCCCGTTAAAAAATGGACCACGAGGTTTAACTAGTTCTAACTAATTTTCTTCTTCTATGCGCATTGACTCCTAAAAATGTGTTAATTGTCTTCATTTCCTCCGTGCACACTGCTCCAAGTTTTTATGCTAGTTTATTCCCAAAACTTGTCCCTAAATAACCTTCTCCAACAGTATCCCAACACTCACCAATGGCTCTTCTCGAGCCACTTCAGGATTTCGTCTAGGTATCCAAGAACTCCTTAAATGTTTCCCTTATTATTGTGATCTTTTCCCTTGCTTCTACTTCCCATGATGATATCTCTTCTGCAGTAAATCTAAATTAAGACATTCTTCCTGAGTAGTAACTGATTCGAATAAGCATGGAACTCCTTAAATTTCTCCTTCGATCTGGGTAGATGATTTTCTTATTTCTCCAGTATCTGAGATGTTGCAAAACCCAGGTTATTTCTACCAACAAAATTCCTTTCCTTTGTTCTTCATGTTCTTTTTCTTCTTCTTGATCCTTCTATGGTTATTGTGTCTCTGTTTCATGATTTAGGACCTTGTGAACATTTTGTTCTGTGAAATTTCATTAATATCGGAGCTACTTCTTCCTCTCTCTAGAATTATTCCTATAATAGTGCATTTGCCTGCTTATTGCACTACTTATTTATGGTTTTTATGTAAAATCCTTCTTTCGGTGATGCCACAAACCTTTGAACCAATCCCAGCATTCTTTGCAACACACTCGTCTTTCTCTGCACCACTAGTTCTTTGTTCTCTTAAATATGATTTCATTATCACCCCTTTTTCTACTATTATATCTTGTCGCAAGTTGTTATCTTCCTTTTCACGTCCATTATTTCTAGTCCCATATCATTGTACCAAGAAATTGAAGGATATATTCTTACCAAGCATAGAGAGGAAGACACAAAGGTGTGGAAAATGAAGAAAGAAGAATGAAAGAAGGAAGAATTTGTACTTGCAATGTATGCAAAAGATAAAGGAATTCGATGGTACATTGATAGTGGATGTTCTAAACACATGGCAAGGAATGAGAAAACATTTCTCACCTAAAGGAAGAAAAATGTGGCAATGTTACCTTTGGGGATAATGCTTCAGCACAAATAGTTGGAAAGGTATTGTGAGTCTTGATAATACAAATACTAGAACACAAAATGTCTTATATGTTGAATGGTCAAATGTTTTATCAAGGTTACAAGTTCACATTTCATTCTAAAGGATGTGAGATAAGGAAAGAAGGTTTAGAAACATTAGTGGAAAATGAAAATAGAACCCTCATTAATGTATATCTTATCGATGAAGTCAAATACTTTTGTATGGGAGTGATATCTCTCTCATATCATTAGTAAAGGGAAGCACAATATTAGAGGGAGAAACCCTTTTCCATTGATATCAAAGGGGGAGAAGTTGCAGACATAGGAATAATTGTAGATCAAAGGAAAGTTGTAGATAGGGGGACTATCTCAATTGACTAAGGATTACCATCAATGCCATAGGAGGATATTTCTGGAAATATTTCTCTCATTGATTTTAAAGACAAGTGATACAATATGTTTCCAAGATAAATATTGCAATATGGATATTTTTGAAAATGTTGTTTTTGTATTTTTGATGCTCAATTTGGATACCCTATATTTGAGGTAATTTTTACTCTAATTATGTAGCTCAAATGGGATAATAGGTTATATATGGTTTGAAATATTTTTATGATACTTTTTCAATGGTATATGGAACTTCCCCTAACTCCTTTGGGATGAGGAGATATGAATTTCCTTGTGAGACAACCCATCCAAAAATTTCAAGTCGACCTAGCGAGTCTTTACATCACGACCATAAAATTGAGCACAAAAACCCTATAAATAAAATATAGTTGTGTGGATTTGAAGAGAATCCAAGTAAGAATATCAATTCTAATGTGAAAAGAAGTAATCTAAGGTATAGAATATAATAAAGAGAGTCTTTTGGGGGTCTAAAGGTATGCAAGAGGATTTTTTGGAGTTTTAAGGGTGCAATATGAAGAAATGAGGTCTATGATGCTACAAAGTGTGTTATTTTGAGGTTTTGATGTTGCAGTGTGGAATTATATTCTTGGAATGATGCTATGAAGTTTTTTAGGGAATGAAGGATAAATATGACTAGGGTTTGAAGCTATGTCTAGGGTATGAAGCAAGGAGAGGCATTGAAACATGAAATCTAATGGTATGATGATGTTGTGAAATGCATGAAGTATGAATCATGTAGGTGAATTGAAAAGTACACTATGTATGAAGATATTAGATTAGTGTCTATACAGGTCTTACTAAGTTGGTGCTTAGTTGATGATATTGGTTTCTCCTATAGGTTGGTGCATACACAATATCTTGTTGATTTAGTTCTTGGTTTAGGACGTTGGTGTCTCCAATAGGTTGGTTCCTACACAATATCATGTTGATTTGGTTCTCAAACGAGGATATTGGTGTCTCCAGTAGTTGATCCCTACACAATATCTTTCCAATTTGGTGCTCAACTAACAATATTGGTGTCTCTAGTAAGTTTGTTCCTACAAGATTTGTAATAGTAGGTTGGTTCCTACAGACATTTATAAAGATAAAAAAAATTAATTTTCTCTCGTAAGGGTTTCCAAGTTAAAATCTATGTACTGTTATTTGAGTTTACATGCATTTACTATTTAAATTTAATGAATTATTGATGAAAGGTTAAATAAATTAAAAATTTTCTTATATTGATTCACCTCCTCCCTCTCATTATAACCATAAGTTCAACACCATCTAGGTCATCAATCCTCCCATTTCATATGATCTCATGGATGTTGAGTTACCATCTAATGAGTCCATCCTTGAAGCCATTATTACCACTCATATACCCTGATAAGATATGCATTTTCAATCATGCTTCCTTTCCAAATTGGAAACTTAGTGGTTAACTACAAAATAATTCGTTGGCCTACGCCTCACAAGGGGTTTTACCTAAAGAAGTATTATGCCTATGTTGGAAGGATGGATGGTGTTTTTTACCATACTATACTTAAAAGTTTTTTGTTTCCATTTTTCATCTATTCCATAAAATGAGTTGATTTCTGATCCAAGTGGATATTGATGGCCACCCACCTATTCCAACCAACTCATGTTGAGAGCTTTTAGTTCATCATGTTTCTCTGTAGTAATGAAATTTATTTGTAATTGTGGGATTTTCACTTCCATGGCTATCCTGAAGCCCTACTGCAAGATACCAGATATATAGAATATGGAGAATAGATATAAAATGCTAGAAATGGCAGAATAACAGTAAAATATCCAGCATAATCTTCACAGAAATGATATACGAAATAGCAATAGAAATAGCACTTTGATTCACAAATCCATGTTCATAGGCCTCTTCGAGGGGGAAACCTCCAGTCGAGCAGCGCTCTGTTACAATATTCTCCAAGCTAGGGTTCTCATACCCTCGACCCTTATTTATACTAAATATGTCTATTAAGAGAAGCATCTAGAGGAAGATCCTTCTAGAAGTGGAATCTTCTATTAGGTATTCTTACATATACCTTATTCTATTTTACTGAAAGTCGTTATTAATATTGACCTTTCTTACATCCGAATACATTGATCTACCTATGTGTGGGTTAGGACCTTAACATGTCCGCCCCCTTAAAAATAGCCTTGTCCTCAAGGCTTGAGATGTGGAAACTACTGCAGAATGGTAGTTGGTTCGCAAGTGGCATCTGCTGGAGTCATATCTTTCCACTGTATTAGCACTTCCTTGATGGTTCTCTAACGCAGGAAACACTCACGTTGGTTCAAAACTACTTCTGGCTGTATCCAAATGGATCCTTCTTCAGCTAACTCTGGAAGGTTGGTTTGAATTTGGCACATGGTTCCAATCACCTTCTTCAAGCATGAAACAAGAAAAACAGGATGTAGCTTCGAATGACTGGGCAGAGCTAACTGATATGCGACTTGTCCCACATGCTTGAGAACTATGTAAAGGCCATAAAATTTGGGTGTTAGCTTCTGACAATGCTCGTCCTTGAGGGAAGTTTTCTTATATGGTTGCAGTCTCAGAAACACCTGATCTCCTTCTGCAAATTGACGTTCAGAGCGACCTTGATCTGCTTGTTGCTTCATTCTATTCTGTGCCATGATCAAGTTCTCTTTAAGGGTATGAAGGATATCCTCTCGGACTATAAGTGTTTGATCAACCGCCTAGACCTTCGAGGTACTCAGTAAGTATGAGAGAACTGAAGGTGGCTTCTGTCCATATACTGCTTCAAAAGGAGTCATGCGAGTGGTTGTATGGTATGTAGTGTTGTACCACCATTCGGCGAGGGGTAACCATTGAGCCCACTGGTGTTGTTTTTCAGAGGCAAAGCACCTCAGATATGTTTCCAAACACTTGTTGACAACTTCCGTTTGACCATCCGTTTGGGGATGATAAGCTGAGATGAGATGCAATTGTGTGCCTTGTAGCTTAAACAACTCTTGCCAAAAATTGCTTGTGAAAGTTGGGTCTCAATTGGAAACAATAGAGTGTGGCATGCCATGAAGCTTGAAGACCTGGTCCATGAAAATTTGAGCCACCGTGGATGCAGTAAATGGGTGGGGAAGAGCACAAAAATGAACATACTTGAAAAGGCGATCCACCACCACCATTATGACTGATTTATTCCCCGATTTGGGTAAGCCTGTAATAAAGTCCATAGAGATATCCTTCCAAATAGCAGGGGGAATCGGAAGCGGTTGGAGGGTGCCTGGAGATTTGACT
>ML782796.1:622185-639137 GCA_009831015.1 Picea engelmannii
GAACCAGAGAGTATTTACTTAGCAACCCAAACACAGATGCGCGACAATAGATCTCATTGGTTTAATTTGTGTATGTTTATGTTTATGTTCCCCAAGGGTTAGGTATTCAAGGGTTCTACAGACAATGGTTTGCCCTGTGCTATAGCTCTCTGATATACGTGCGGGGTCCAACAGTAGTACTCGGCCCAATATCTCAGGGCACTAACTAAGGAGGATAGACCATACCCTTATCCGTACTACCCGACTACCCAAGTACTAGAGAGTATCTTCCCGAGTGCTGTTCTCGATGACACTATAGCAGTCTGGCAGCCGATAAGTTTATCTAAAGAGGGATTCAAGAAATCTAGGTTGATCCGTACACAGGTGCTGTCTGATGCGCTACCACTCGAAGGGGTACCAACAGGGGTTACAAGGGTGGCCAACAGATGTGCGCTTAAGAACCACTTGTATTTCCTGCATGTATGAATCCCTCAACCGTGGGTTTATGCGCGTAATGATAGATCTCTGTGGCTTAAAGACGTCGGAATACGTCTCTACCCTGGAAAAAAAATACCCACAATTTATGCCAAGGAAAGTGCTCTGATACCACTTGCAAGATACCAGATATATAGAATATGCAGAACAGATATAAAATGCTAGAAATGGCAGAATAACAGTAAAATATCCAGCATAATCTTCACATAAATGATATACGAAATAGCAATAGAAATAACACTTTGATTCAGAAAGCAATGTTCACAGGCCTCTTCGAGGGGGCAACCTCCAGTCGAGCAGCGCTCTGTTACAATAATATCCAAGCTAGGGTTCTCATACCCTCGACCCTTATTTATACTAAATATGTCTATTAAGAGAAGCATCTAGAGGAAGATCCTTCTGGAAGCGGAAGCTTCTATTAGGTCTTCTTACATCTGCCTTATTCTATTTTATTGAAAGGCCTTATTAATATTGACCTTTATTACATCCGAATACATTGATCTACCTATGTGAGGGTTAGGACCTTAACACCTACACAGTATCCAGGTGTATATTGGTGCTCTCCCACCTGTTCCAACTGGCTTGTTTTGGAAGTTTTCATGTCAATACATATTTTTGTACTTTCAGGGCCATTTTGGTGCCCTAAATAATGTTTTTTTTGTATTTACATATTCAAACTATAGATGAAATGATATTTTGATGAAATAATGTGTATTTATTTAGAAGACCTTTCCAATGGGCTATCACACGCCTAAAACGAAGGTCATATGTAAAAGTTACAACCACGGGAATTTGAGATACCAATTTACCCATCGGGGTCCACATAAATTTTGGTGTTTCATCTCCCAGGGTTAGATATTTGGATGTATAGGGTTTTGGAATTCATGAGTAATGTTAGAAATGCCTCTTGTCCTCATTGTAATTTTTTTCTGCACAAACAGATGTGCATAGCAGCCACATCTCTTCTGAGAGATAGCTACCACCATTTGAGCAAGTCGTTTTCAGTTCTGTAGTTTTACAATTTCAAACTATTTTATTTATTCAATAAAATATATTGTTCATTGGATATCTATTATTGTTATTTGTATATTTGTGTTATTGTATTCAGTATGTTATTCATTTCTTTCTGCTCATAAATATGCATCAGTGGTATCAAAGAGGTCTTCTCTTCATTTATTTTCTTTGTGCATGTCCCCAACAAGATTTGGGTACAAGAACATGGGAATTGAACCAATCAAGCCTTTGCAATATCGGTCATGCCGATCCTGACAACAAATCATGGGGGATGAGAATAAATATGATGGAGAAGGAGGTCCTTTTAAAATGTTTTTCAAGGATTCCATTAAAGAAAAGTACTACTATGTTGGAAGCTACAACGACTAGTACACAAGATGGACCACACTGTGTCAGAAAAGGGACCAGAAAATACCATATTTCACCAATATTTCCCATACCTTGTGCACCAAATTGGGTATCAAATACTCTGAATGACATTTAGTGCTTAAATGCCACAGTTTTTTGCATAGATACATTCAAATAGAAATGGAGTTTTTGAACAGTGCATCATTAGGTGTGGCTTATAGACATGTTGTCAAGATCGAGCATAAATTTAAGAAGAAGAGGAAAGATTTTGGATCTGTAAACTCCTCATATCCGAAGTAGGGAAAATGATATCCCAACCCACAAAACAAGGTGAATAGCAAAGATGGCCACTCTCAAGACAACCATTCCAAGCCACAGCACAAGAAGGGTAATGAGAAGTCAAAGAAAGACATGGGAAAGTGGTGTGAATACTATAAAATACCTTGGAATAACACCGAAGAATGTCTCTCCAAGAAGTCATTGGTGGTCGAGCTGAAAGATTCAGAGTGAGAGGAAAATTCTGACTCTAAATCAAATCCATAAGGAGGGAAGCAGATTATCGATGTAGAACCTAGCGCCAATGTTGCTACAACCAAAGTCTATCCAGGTGAACCAAAAGAACCAGAGGAAGGGGAACACCTCTTTCACTCACAAATGCGGGTAAAGGGGGCTCCATTACATTTCCTTGTCAATAGTGGAAGTCAGAAGAATGTGATATTAGTAGAGGTTGTCAAGCGGTTGGACCTTCCGATGACACCACACCCACAACCCTACACCATCAGTTGACTTCTCCAATGAAGAGATATTCGGATCAACCAAAAGTGTTGTCTTCCCTATGACATAAAGCCATTCAAAACCAAGGTATTGTGTGATATTTCTTCCCTTGAATTTTGTGATGTTCTTTTAGGACAACCATATTTGTGGAAGACAAATGTGTTGTGTATGAATCTAGACCCTGTAGTGTTTTTTTTTTGTTGTTGTAAATAAATATATTGTATTAGCTTTCATTAGTAGAAAACATATGTCTTTGAGTGTACATTATAGCATGGAAATTGTTCTGCCGATGTAGTGGAAACCAGAAAATATGGGCAAGATGATTGTTTGTTGTTCCAAAACTTTAAGAAAAATCGAAAAATGTCGACATACAGACATGGGGACTTGCCACCTTTTTTTCCACAAGCATGGAAACCAAAACAAGCGGTGGAATGAGTTCCCAAACCACCTATAAAACCTAAACTAGAGAGTGTGGTGTGCAAAAATCGCAAAAACTTAGCCATTAAACTAGAGAAAAAACTTGTGAAAATTCTAGACATGGGGCGAGCCTGAGCATCCATCTTGACGAAGTTGGAAGACGAAAGGCTGAAAGCAAGTCAGGAATTGACTCTTCTCAAGCTTACTTGACAGGGCATCGAGATACTTATAGAAGATATTATGGTGGTGTTGTTTCTATGCCAGGTACTTTCTCATCTCAAAGATCAAGACTAAGTGGTCTTCTGTGAGTCTGAAAGAGCTGGGAGTTGGGTGAGTACATTCATCAGATTCATCATAATGAGACTGTTCATCATTAGTGTCTTCATCCATGGTAGAAATAATAGATTTGTTTGCAGAGATGAAATCCGTGATAGAGTCCTTGTCCATGGTGGCATCCAAATTTTATCCTGAGTATTCCTCTGGAGACGAGACTTCTTCTTCCATGATGCAACCCATATTGACTGGCCCATGGAAAGGAATGGTGGTGCAGGTGGTAATTCAGTGCTCCAAGGAAGTTGACGATAAGAAAGGAATACTTTACTCCCAATTCGGTGAAATTTATTCTTCCATCAGACACCCACCATGGAGTCCCTATGTACTGAAAGGATGAGGCTCTCGTTGAGCCTATTCAAACCAATTCTAACCAGAATAAATCGGATGGTTCGAGCTGCTTGGTATGAGAGCTAGAGAGGCTGGTATCGGTCATTTGTATTTACCAAAACAACTCTAATAGGTTAGCCCTCACTGGGGCTTGTCTCTCTCTCATGGCATGGCTGAGAAGAGTACCAAGTAGACAGAAACACCAGCCGTGAGAACTAATTCATGGAGCAGAACAAGAAAAATGATATTGTGCATAGCGCCCAAGTGCTCGATATAAAACTTCCCATAGGACGAAAAGACCAGGAGGACGAAGGATTTGATGGCTCTAGTAGCCATTAGTGTAGTAGTAATGGCCATAATCGATTATGTATTGATGTCGAGGAGCCAATCCTAGGTCTCCATTAAGGCCCAACACACTAAACCTTGGTGCTCATGAAAACTAACCATCGCGACTGGACAGGGGAGGAGGGTGGCAGCGAGGGGATTTAACTGCCCTCGTATTCACCCCATTCGATGACACATGTGGTCCATGTGTGACCCCATCCAGGGAATACCCCGCAGTGTTATTATTACTTTGGGTAGAAAATTGTAATGGATACTAGAGGTAACGACGCCTACTGATATATCTTTAATCTCTACTAAGAAATGTAGTAAGGTCATTTCATAGACCGGGAAGTTTGTATTCTTTGTGATATTGTTTCACAGTAAGTAGAATTTTTTCGCCACATTCATGACCTATACATGCAACTTCTCTTTGCAGTAGAATCAAGTGGATGTGATCATGGAAGAGTACATATACATCTTCTCCTCACCCACCGGGGTAATGATGCACTGCCAAGTCAAGCATCTAATTGATATAACCCCTGGTGAAACTCTTCCTAATGGACTATTTTATCATTTCTCACTGATGGAAAATGATGAAATGAATCGTCAGATCCAAGAGTTGCTTCAAAAGGTTCACATCAGACCCATATCCTCCCCTTATGGAAGCCCGATTGTACTGGTGAAGAAGAAATATGGGACCTAGCAGCCCTGCATTGATTACAAAGAATTAAAAAAATCATAGTTAGGAACTAGTACCCAATGCCCCAAATTGATGACCTTCTTGACCAACTCAAGGGGGAATAGTTCTTCGAAAATATTGACCTAAAGTTCGGCTACCACTGGGTTCCCATCAAACCAACTGATGTATGGAAGACAACTTTAAAATCTAAATAATGTCTCTTTGAATGGTTGGTCATGCCCTTTGGATTAAAAAATGCACCAACCACTTTCGTGAGGTTGATGGATGATGTATTGATAACCTTCACCAACTCTTGAAAAATGATAGTATGCATAGCGCCCAAGTGCTCGATATAGAACTTCCCATAGGACAAAAAGACCAAGAGGATGGAGGATTTGATGGCTCTAGTAGCCATTAGTGTAGTAGTAATGGCCATAACCAATTACGTACTGATGTCGAGGAGCCGAGCCTAGGTATCCATTAAGGCCCAAAACACTAAACCTTGGTGCTCATGAAAACTAACCATCGCGACTGGATAGGGGAGGAGGGTGGCAGCGAGGGGATTTAACTGCCCTCATATTCACCCCATTCGATGACCTGTGTGGTCCATGTGTCACCCCATCAAGGGAAGACCCCACAGTGTTATTATTACTTTGGGTAGAAAACTGTAATGGATACCAGAGGTAACGATGCCTACTAATATTTCTCTAATCTCTGCTAAGAAATGTAGTAAGGTCATTTCATAGACCGAGAAGTTCGTATTCTTTGTGATATTTTTTCACAGTAAGTAGAAGTTTGTCGCCACATTCATGACCTATACATGCAACCTCTCTTTGCAGCTGAATCAAGTGGATGTGATCATGGAAGAGTACATATACATATTCTCCTCACCCACCGAGGTAACAATGCACTACCAAGTCAAGCATCTAATTGATATAACCCCTGTTGAAAATCTTCCTAATGGACTATTTTATCCAAGAGTTGCTTCAAAAGGGCCATATCAGACCCATCTCCTCCCCTTATGGAAGCCTGATTGTATTGGTGAAGAAGAAATACAGGACCTAGCAGCCCTGCATTGATTACAAAGCATTAAAAAAATCATAGCTAGGAACTAGTACCCAATGCCCCAAATTGATGACCTTCTTGACCAACTCAAGGGGGGAAAAGTTATTCAAAAATATTGACCTAAAGTCTAGCTACTACCGAGTTCCCATCAAACCGACTGATGTATGGAAGCCAACTTTAAAATCTAAATAAGGTCTCTTTGAATGGTTGTTCATGCCCTTTGGATTAAAAAATGCACCAACCACTTTCATGAGGTTGATGGATGATGTATTGATAACCTTCACCAACTCTTTTGTGGTGGTATATCTGGATGACATATTCATCTTCAACAGAACTTGGGAGGAGCATATGCAACATATTCAACAGGCTTTGAGCACTCTGCGGCAGCACAAGCTATATGCCAACTTGGAAAAACTATCCTTTGGCATGAACAGGGACCAATGCTTGGGATACATTGTTGATGAGCATGGGTGTTGGCACAAGGGCAGACCCAAGGTTCAACTCTAATAGTTCACCAACAAGACCTAAATAATGGCCCTTTCGACAACATCTGTGAAGCAGATGCAGTCTCACCTGAAGTAGCAATAGGGGTTTTCAGGACACGTGTCTACAACCAGAGGAAATGCAAAGTGGATCCAAGGTAACAACACACAACAACCCAGTTATTATTTATCTCATTTAAGACTAATGTGTGAGAAATATCTCAGATCTAACACAATGATGCAATAACAAAATAACAGAAAGAAAAAGAGCACAACAACAATCACATAGAATAACAATATATACGTGGTTCACCCTCTCCCTAGGGATACATACACAGAACTGTGTTTCGTGATATTATATGAAAACACATAGTTCTATATGCACACTTAGATTGTATCTCTCTCTCTCTCTCTCTCTCTCTCTCTCTTTCTCTTCTTCTCTTCCTTCCCTACACACCCAGCTAGAGGGTTGATCTTTACACCCAGTAGGAGATCTTACAATACAAATTCTCTCTCGACACAATACTTCTCTTGTGCAACAATACTCTCTCTCTTAACCAACAATGAAAAACTCAGAACCAACAACAAACTTATCTTAGGTCCTCTCGACCTTTATTTATACATTACAATGACAATGTCTAGGTGTCAAAACCTTAGATACCAAAATCCTATGTGTCTAAAACCCTAGGTAAACTTGACCCACGTTTTTAGGGCTTCACCAGCCTATATTTCCTTCTTTCCCATGAGGTGCTCCAAAGCATCCATCGGTGGATTTTTTCTCTTGTTGAGTTGTCCATGATCCATCTTCCTTGTTGATCTATCTTCCTCGATCTTCTCGTTCAACGAATCATTTTCCCTTACTTTGCTCCTTTTCCGCTTCTTTGACCACTTCAACCCATTCTCAATTAATGTGCCTTCTGCGTAGTTCGTACTTCACCTTTCTTCCTTAATATTATCTTTCTTCCTTGACCAAGGGCCAACAATGGGGTACATATGGATCTAGCTAAGGTCCAAGTCATCTGTGACTAGCCAACCCAGAGAACACTAACCAAGATTTAGAGCCTCTTAGGACTTGCCAACTTCTACCAATGATTCGTGTTGGGATTCTCCCATATTTCATGGACCCTCAACCAAGTGACAAAGGGAAGTGGTAGGGAAAAGTCTGCATGGGGAAAGGAAAAACAATGAGCATTTCATGATCTGAGGCATTGCTTGTGCTCATCTCAAGTACTGTCCTTACCTAATCTTCAACAACCATTGGAGATTGATATTGATGCATCTGACTATGTTGTAGGTGCAGTTCTCACTCAACACAGTCATACAGTAGCATACCATAGTGAGACACTCTTAGACACCGTCCACAAATACCCCACCTATTACAAGGAAATGTATTCCATTGTGCAAGCATGTCGTCAATGGAAACATTACATTCTGGGAAAGGAGACAATCATCCACACTAATCATAAGCCTTTGCAGTTCATACAAACATAGGGGAAGCTGCAGAACAAATGTCATCAAAAGTGGTCCACATACCTACAACAACTCCATCTCAACATCAAGTATAAGGCAAGGATCACAAATCGTATCGATGACTGCCTCACTCGACCTCATGTGGTTTCACTCACCACTATGACCATGCTCCATTCCTGTGGGCATGAGGCATCTGAGTGGCCCCAAAGTTATTTGTGAGATCTTGACTTCACCACCACCTATTAGCTCTTGGGTAGAGGCACAAATGTCATCGATTTTCACATTCAAGATGGATTTTTACACCATCTGGCCCACCTCTATGTTCCTAGAAGTGATTTTGAAAAGATGATTTGGGAGTCTCACTACAGTCGGATGGAAGGAAATTTTTGCATGGAGAAAATTGTGATCATTATACAGAAACATTTTTATTGTCCAAAACTTCAACATGACATCAACAAATATATCATTTTTTGGACTACCTATGCCATTTCCATAATATCCATCAAGAAGCGAGGCTTATACACCCCTCTTCCTACTCTCGAGAGGCCTTGGGAATCAATCGTGATGGATTACATGTCTGGCCTTCCATCCACCAATCAAGGAAATGATTGTGTATTTGTGGTGGTTGATCGATTTTCGAGGATGACCATTCTCACAGCCTGCAAGAAGAGAATCACAACGACATATAATTCCAAGCTCTTCTTTGAACAAGTGTGGGTCCATTTTGGGATACCACAAACCATCATCTTTGATCAAGAGAACAGGTTACTCAACACATTTTGGTGAAGTCTCTGGTCACTATTAGACACCAAGCTCACTAAATACACCACCTTCCACCCTCAAACTGATGGAAAAACAAAGGTCGTCAATGAGATGATTGTGCACATGCTACACATATATAACTCTAAGAATCCACGTACATGGGATGAGAGTCTTCCCTATGTTCAACACAACTACAACAATGCCCTCCATAGTTCCACCGTCCATAGCCCATTTCAGGTGGGGGTGGGATTCCAACCCTTGGCTCCCATTGATGTTGCACTACCTATTGAAACCACACAGACATAATCTTCCCATGTTCATTCTAAGGCCAACAAAGCCAGCATATTCATTTAGCAGATTCACCATATACACCAACAGGTCCATGATATTTTGTAGAAATTCAATGCTAAGTACAAGTAACATCATGATAAACACCGGGTTCCACACAAGTTTCAGGTGGGAGGCAAGGTATGGTTACATTTGCAAAAATAAATCCTTACATGGTCCCATCAGAAGCTCCATCCACTTTGCTATGGTCCTTACACTATCACCAAGGTTGTGGGTGACAATAATTATGAGCTCAACACTCCCCCCTTCCCTGGCTTGCACCCAGTGTTTAATCTAGACCTCCTCAAGCCATACTTTCCACTAGTATTGGACACCTTGGAGATCGCAGAATAGTTGACACCAACAAATATCAACCCTAATTGCATGGAATAGGAATCCACTAATCAAATAGTGTATGTCAAAGGGACTCACTAGTAGAGGATATAGCTTTATTGGGTTGTCAAGGCATGGCAAATCATGCATTAAGGAAAATGGCTCAGCTGGGCCCAAATTCAGCCGAAATTTCCTCACCTTATGGGGGAACTAAACACTATGGATACCATTTCTTCCTTTGGGGGGAGGAATGATCCATTTAGATAATAGTGGCCACCCACCTATTCCAACTGGATCCTCTTGACAACTTTTAGTTCAACACATTTCTCTGTAATAATGACATTTCTTTTTAATTGTGGGTTTTGTACTTTTGGGGCTATCTTAAATCCCTACACGGCATCTAGGTGGATATTGGTGGCATCCCACCTATTCCAAATGGCTTATTTTTTAAGATTTCATGTCAGTACATCTTTTTGTACTTCGAGGGCCGTTTTGGGGCCCTAAACAATGTTTTTTTGGGTTTACATAGTCAAATATAAAACGACTCAGAGTTTGATGGAATAATGTGTATTTCTTGAAAATACCTTTCCAACAGGCTATCACACACCTAAAACGGAGGTCGTATGTAAAAGTTATGACCTAGCGATATTGACATACCAACCTACCCATCGGGGCCCACACAAGATTTGGTGTTTCATCTCATAGGGTAAGGTTTTTGGATGTCTAGGGTTTTGGAATTCATGAATAATGTTAAAAAGGCCTATGGAGCCTCATTGTAATTTTTTTCTGCTCAAACAGATGTGTGTGGAAGCGACATCTCTTCTCAGAGATAAATACCACCATTTGAGCAAGTTGTTTTCAGTTCTGTAGTTTTACAATTTCAACCTATTTTATTTATTCAATAGAAGTTATTTCTCACTGGATATCTATTTTTGTTCTCTTTATCTCTATGTTATTGTATTCATTCTATTATTCATTTTCTTCCGCTCATAAATCTGGATCAGTATTAGAGGTTTATATATGCATTTATCAACTTCTAGACTAGTGTTGTTATTCATTCATACATGACTTTGGTGAAGTTTTTTGGTTCAAGTTGATACACATTGATAGGTAATGGACTTGAAAATAGTAGATAGGTTAGGTTTTCAATCATTTCATTATGCATTATCATTTTTCTATTCCACTTTTACATTATGATTGACCCCATTGAGTTTCGACACTAATCCTTCCTTGTCATTTAAAAGTATCATAGCTTGCATGGTAGTGCCTACCAATCATGGGTGCCTTATTTAAAGCCTTCTTGCGACATTTTGGTGCCCACAATGAATTATTTTATAATCTTTGGATCCCCCTTATCCCTATAATGAATTTTCATTGAATCTGCATGACTTATTCTCAATCTATTTCTAGCTATTTCCCATGGGACTCCCATTTTTTACGTTTCAAGTTGTAATGTTGCATCATATATTGTTTGTTGTGATTTTGAGCCTAATTATTTCTTCAATTCATCATCAAATACTTACTACTTATTCATTATCTTTATCTTATTTCCTTTTAATATTTTTCTCTTGCATCTAGGAACCATATCCCTTGAGGAAACATCCAAATGAGAATCCATATATTTCCATACTTCTTGTATATCATAGAGTTATTTTACATGTTATTGGAACTAGTTTGATTCTCCTATGACACTCATTTCCTCCACTACATTTTAGAATTATTTTTTTCTTTATAGTGATTTTTTAACTAGATGGATATCGATGGCCACCCACCTATTCCACTAGCTCAAAGAACAATTTTCCATTTTGCTAGTTCTTTAGTTTTTCGAGTCCAAAAATTTGGAGGTTGTTTTGAAGCACTAAATAGAGTTTTTTTAGACATTTCCGATGAGGTATCGAATGCCCCAAATGAATATAGTATGCAAAATATACACCGTCGGAAAGTTGGTGTATCAACTACCCCCATCATAGCCCATAAAAATTTTGGTGTTTCATCTTCCAAGATTAGGGTTTTGGATTTTATTTATGTTAAAAATGCCTTTGGAGCCTCATTGTAATCATCATCATCATCTCGCGAATGAGAATAGCCATCAAATCTCTTATGGGAGATAAGATGCCACCATTCTAGCGATTCATTCACTCTGTATTTTTGCAGTTTTTGTACATTTCTCTCATTAATAAAAATTGTGCATTACTATATCTCTGTGTTTATTGCAATCCCTTTATGTATTTACTTATTATGTTTCCTCCTTTTCATTCTCAAAATAATCCACATCAATTTTATAACATGAAAACAATAGAAAAAATACAATATTATAAAAAATACATGGTGGAAAAAATAGATATCTTCACTTTTAGTGGCATAAATATTGAGTTATGTTACCCTTGAGCAAAGCACCAAATTTTTAGTAGTCTTCCCAACAAGTTGGGTTTTAGTATGGCCTTAGGAAGATGAACCTTTATTTTTTAGTTTATTACTCCTTTGGATCAATATCTTCGATTCACTATGGAGAGTCTATCGATGCCTCTTGTGCGATATACTTGTGTCATCATTCCACTTTATCTAAAAAAGTTCGCAAGTCACTATTTTGTTGTGCTTATGTTTAAGGGTTTTTATTAGCCTATGTTAGTGATTCCTTAGATTTCTTGACTATCCATGTCAACCTTCAAAGATGTCAATTCATTCCTATTTTTATTATTATCATTGTTCTTTACTCATGCCAGTATGGAAGGTTTGCTTTGACTTCTGACTTGTGGGTGATCTCTTATTGACAATGACACATTGATATAAGATTTTGATGAGAGTATATAGAACCCTAGGGGAATTTCCATCATTGGTAGGTTACCTTTCACTTGGTAAATGATATTTCATCATTTTTCTCTTAATGAGTGTTTTCCCATCTATTTGATTTCAATACCTCTATTTACATATTGGGATTAGTGTTATACCTTGGTTTCCATTTTCATCATTGGTTGAATTCCTTCCCTCTATCAACAATTTTCATTATCAGACATTTCTTAGAAGATCTCTTTCATGTTCTATTACATCTAGTGCATGGAATATATGTACTTGGTGGTGTGTTATTCCATATCGTATCCAAGGCCTTCAAATAATTTTCCTTATGTCCACTCATGTCGGATGATGGAGGATTCCTTAACTCCCTCCTCCCAATAGATATCTTCCTATCAAATTTGACTCAATTTTTATAGAAACACGATCTATAGACTCTATATTACCTTGGGACTTGAATTCATCAGTGGCAGGATCCCTTGATATTGACAGTGGCAATACATCAATGTCCCTAAATTGATATATTATACAAGTGTTTGATGACAAAGCATTTATTCACACTTGATATAATGTAATATGTACCTTGATTCCCATTATCATTATCACTAGAAGGTCTCATGTTTGTTAATTGTATACATCAATGAATGGTAATCAAATGGTTTCTCCCATGTTCAACATCAACTCATTTATTCACATGGTGCATATTTGTACCTTTGGCACATATGGATTGAATACCTTGGGACATAGTAACATCTCCTATTTATGTTTCTACCTATGTTGCGCAAGATAGTACCACTTACCCATATGACATTAGTACTCTTGGAGGATCAATTTTTTCATCTCATTGTTCTATTTATCCTCCTAATGTATATTGAGACATAGATCCACTATGTATATTTTCATGACCGTGATCTATTTTGACATGGATCCACCATGTATATTTTCATAGCCATGATATCTACTTTTTATATATAATTAATGGATATAAAGTGTAATTTATTTATTGGCCATGATTTTATACACCTCAACATGGGTATGCTCTCCTTAGGAAGAGAGTCATTGAATGCCTTGGTTTTTGTTGCATGTACTTTCCTAATCTAAATTTTGATGAAATTCACCTAGCCATACTCAGCACTTTCCTCCATGATATTATAATGTATTTTTTCCACTGTCTCCCCTTGTAAACCCAGACATTAGTGGGCATCTATTATATCATATTTTCCCACCCTCATGGCTTAGATGGTTTTATTTGGCCATTGTCCCCTTCATACTTATCCCTTGTATCTTTGAACCACTTTGAAATACACCTAAAAGGCCTCCTTATCAATCCAAAAACACAATATTATGACAAAATTAAAATATACATGACTTTTGTCTTCATAAAAGGCATGTTTACCTTCAAAAATTAGCTAAACAATATAAAAAATCATGAAAATTATGCACTCCTGAGTAGGGTTTGCCGACCACATACTTTTGTAACTCCATAAGGCCCATGGAAAATGGAATCAACCATATTTAAATGGTATAAAAAGATTCCTAATGGAAATAATTACTAGAGGGAGAGAATTGGAAACATTGATACCATAACAAAGTTATCCTCTTCCCAAAAATTGTTAAATTCAATCATATCCCTATGTATTTTATGAAATTAATCTCTTAGGAAACATATATTTCCTTAAGTACTTACTCACTTGCTTATTTGAGTCCTAAATCCTCCGAAGTTTCCTCATACTCATGTGGAAAAGAGCATTGGAGTTTGGAGAAATCATGAGTAGCCCGGGGATAGTAGAATCCAAGAAATGGTTATGGATAGTGCCAGTAATGAGGTCAAGTATATTTTTTATGTATCTATATTTACTATAATAAAATGTATATCTCTCTTCATTTTCTCCCCCAAATTCTATTTCAGTTTCAATAATTTGATCTCCTTTCAATGTTTGGATGTTGCTCTGACTCGCTAGATAAAGTTACTTAAGGAAGTTATTGCATGTTTCTCATTGTTTCTGCTAGAAAGTTTGAGAAAGGTGTTTTCTTCTCTGTGAGTAGGTTTTTGAAATTGGATATGATCAAGAATTATTTAAGCAAGGAGGATTGTAGTGAGGCCAACTTGCAAGAATTTTCTCCAACCGATCATCAAGATGTTGTACCTTGTAACTAACTAGTAGTTGCATAGAAGTCATTATAGGATACTTTAGAGAAAGAATTGTAATGTTATTTGAATTATTCTCTATTCATGGTCAATAATATCCATAAGATATATTTTATCCGCAACACTCTTATGATTCCTTAGATCCCAATTATTCTACTTACTTGGATAATTTCATTTTGCAACAAGATGTCGATAACAATGGTAATGCATGCATCTAAAAGGTATCCCCTCATAGTCCATATTGCGATGGAAAAGATAAAATCCCCTTCTAATATCCATCGAATTTGGCATACCGTTTATCACCTCCAACCCTACCAAGATTCGATCCATGTCACAATATCGAGTCTCTTGAAAAGACAAGTATAGTTTGTAAAATGTTACTAAAGTGTTACTGATTTTTTCAAAGACCTCCTATGACTGTAAGAAGTCCTTCAATATGAACCCATACTAGGAGAATGTTGAAACTACTTGACTGAGAATATTCCATTTCTTCAAGAATAGATATTGAGATCGCCACTTCAAGTGTTGGTGCAATATTTTTTCATCTTCTTCGACCATCTTGAAAGTTCAAACCATGCATCCTTTTACTAGAATCAAGGTGTGTGGAGAGTTCAACATAATTTTCTTGAAATTGATCTTGTTCCAATTATTCAACTTCTCACTACTGATTATATTCCTAGGAAAGCATCCTACGAGTTCTTGATCCCCCATCTCCATTATGTCATTTGATTTAGTTTTACCTCATAGTTTTGGGTTGATGGACTCCTACATATTTTTGATACATTTACACCTCTTTGGATTTATTGAGCCCTCCTAAGACTCAATATATACCACCTTGAAATTTAAGGATGTATAACCACTAAGTAGATTCAAATCCAACATCATGTCAATGAAACCATAACTAAAAAAAAAATCGTTCCAACCTATAGTACAATTGAAACGAAAATCAATATATTTATAGGCCTCATTCAATATGTTTCCAGTTCCAAACCTAGAGTATAATAAAACAACATACTCTTTTGACCCTACATTCAGAGTTAATGGATCTATAATATTAAGTCCATAACTCCAAGAAGGGGGTGAAATTCTTAAGAAACTGTTTTCCTTGGATTGATCACCTAGAAATACTGACACCCTTTGCTCCATATGTCCCAAGGTTCTAGCACCCTGTACACCTAGTTCTTTGATGTAGCCCCCCCTATATCCTTGGGGCTCCACAACCTCCCGATCAAGGGTCTTCAATTCACTGAGTCGAATCAGCTCTTCGGGCCTCTACTATACCTTGGATTTAATTCACACAGGCCCCCTTTTGTTACTCACACAGGTTCGATTCCCCCAGGCACACTTTCGCTTGTGCTCCTAGTAACAATGAGTGGCAAGCACTAGATCCTCTCCTAATCCCTTATTCCTTATGACAATGGGATATAAACTTTGGCTATCCCCCTTCGCAACTTCATGATTTGGTTGTTTCATGTGCAGCTGACTCTCAATTCCCCGAACTTCGGACCAACGAAATGACCCAGACAGATCTACAGCCCACACTTCTCCAATAGCCAACAGTTGTGATTCACTTCAGGACTTCGGGTTTGGCAGTTTTGAGTGTTCCAAACACCTTTTTTCCCAAAGTGATTTATACCCAGAGCTACAGATTGAGCGCCATGTTCTCACCTCGATTGATGGTTAAAACACATCCTTTGTTTCCACTTCAGATGACTTCTAGTCAACACTCTTCTACTCTCATTCTCCTGGAGTGTCAATCCTCCAAAGTAAATCTCCACTCTCCATGTGTCCCTCCATTCATCAACTATTCCGATTGAATCCAGCCTTCGGGACTTGTGACCTTTGAAATTTTTCTCTCCAATTTCCCCAAAGTGATAGATCTGATGCCACGTATTCAAACAACGGATGACTGGGATTTGATTCTTACCTCTAGATCTTTGGATGACTTCTCACCGATGAATCCACTTCCTCCTTTCCTTTTTCCCAGAATGAACACTTCTGGATTACATGATCTAATGACATGTGTCCTTCTTAGATTGATGACCACGATTTACTTTGCTACTTCGGGCTTCAAGAGTTTTGTACACTCCACACTGACTCTTATTCGAAGTTCTCTTCTTTCTAAAAACACGTATCTCCTCGACGTTTCCTTTTGGATCCAACGGTCTTGATTTCTTCGGCCTTCGTGACTTCGATAGAAATCACTCTTTTCTCCATGCAAATATCCAGGAGATTTATCCCCGGGAATCTCTTATCTATTTCCATGTATCCTCCTTGATACGACGACTTCGATTTAACTTTGCTCCTTCGGGACTTCAAAGATCCTACTCCTTGAACACTTCCAAACTTATGAATAGACGAAGTTTTGAAGGACTTTGAAGACTATCCTTCGTGCAACTCTCCCATATCTCACGGTCTAGAAATACCCTGATTCCTCTTAATGGATCTTGCTTGTTGATTGTGAAATTTTCAGTGGGCTCCTCCCTACTAAAGAATTTGCATCTGCTATATCTTTTGAGCTTGTTCCTCCTTGGAACTTTAAGCTTCTCCTGGATTTTTTTGCGATACTTAGCTGAATGTAGACCCTATGCACACCTTGCAATAGGATTATTTCACTTAACCCCTTTGTGGGTGATTGTTCACTCTTTGTGACAGTTCTTACACAACTCAATTATTCCTCTTGAACAATACAATGTTGAGTGTGTTTCTGCCTACACACACCTTGTGTGTTTGTAATGATCCCAAGCCAAATTATTTCTTGGAATCACTAACTACTACTAATTTATTGAGTTATTAAGTGCATACAAGATTCATCAACACATGGAGATCACAATATATTCAAGATGTAGAAGCACAAGCAAAGATCTAACCTTTTTATTATGAG
>ML782796.1:639171-649917 GCA_009831015.1 Picea engelmannii
GCATAAACCTCAGATGGTCGTACAAGCAATAGATATGAGCTGCTACAAAATGCTCCCGACAATACAAAATAAGCCTCCAAAGGCTGGATATACAATGAAGACTGAATCAAGCAGATCTGAGCCATACTAATGCTCAACCTCCAAGATGGAAAGTGCCACATCCTGCTAGAATGTTGAAGCCCTCAATAATTATGCCCTACTACCAAAAGTGTCCAATCATCCCGAGAAATATGCCAAATGATAGATCGGGGAACTGTAAGGACAACCCAGATGTCCAAATTCCCAAATCCACTCTCAAACCCCGTAGATATGAATTCCTCCACTGAATGGTGTGCCCCACTGGATGACTGAAACCCTAGCTGGTTTGGCCCTGATGAAGGAGGCCTCCAAATGCTGTGAAACTCTCCAAGAATATAGATCGGGATATGAGAATCCCATGGGAGAAGTTTCGGACTCAGATCTCAATCAGATCTCCCTAGATCTGAGTTTTATTGAATTACAGGACGTCCCCTATGGCTCTAAGACGTCCCAATCTGCAGAAAAATGTAGAATGATGATAACCCTCTAGAAAATCCCTCAAACTGATGGTCCTACCCCTGCAAACAAAACCCAACTGTCGGAATGGCCCCAGGCCCTCAGGATAAGCTGGATCGAACCTCCCTCTAGATGATGGTGCGCCCTTGCTGGAAACACAAGAACAGTACGACCTGCTACCTTATGAAGTGCTAGATGGAGATGGGCTGAGACTAGAATGGTGTGGAGGAGTCTTTCATCCACGAGACCAAGCTGTGGAACAAGGTGAGTGGATATTTCACCACTGAGTTTCTCACAAGGGTTTGTACAGCAAAACCCCCAAACTGAATGCTCAAGAGCAATATAAAATGTTAATCCAAAACCAGAATGAGTAATAGGTGCGCCCTAGCCTCTTACTTATACTTTTCCTTCTAATTCTCTGTTGAGTTAGGTTAAATCCCAGGGTTAATCTTCTATTCTTCTGTTGAGTTATCTTTTACTCCTTTATCCTTTTACTTTCGTAAGTCAACTTAAAAATATAACTTTTAACTTCTTGACTTTTCCCCCCCTCAGTGTGAGACTATGACCTAGTTGGACTGCCCAGGCCACTGAGTCTCCTCATCACCTCTCTAAGAGGTGGGGGACATTACAGTATCCCCTTCTTGAAATTGCTTGTCCTCAAGCAATTCCAAACCTACTTCTCTAACCACGTGCTCTTGCTCCCAAGTGGCATCCTCGATGGGTAAATCCTTCCACCTGATCAGATACTCCTTGATGCTTCGGTTTCAGATCCTCTTCTCTCTGACTTCTAACACCTCCTCTGGAATCAAAACAAGTTGTCCCTCCTCATCCATGGGAGGTAATGCCTCAATAGGCCTGGCGTGTTGACCGAGGGATTTCTTAAGGCACGAGACATGGAAGACGTTGTGAATTTTTCTACCCTGTGGAAGTCTAGCTCATAAGCTATTGCCCCTATCCTCTTGCTGACTCTGTAAGGTGCAAAGAAACATGGCTAGAGTTTCTTCGCTCCGCTTCTTTTAATGGAGACCTGCCTGTATGTTTGCAACCTCAAATAGACTAAATCACCAACCTCAAAGGTACGATCAACTATGTGCTTGTCTGCTTGGACCTTTTGTCGATTTTGTGCCCTCTGTAAATGATCCTTCAATTCCCTGAGAATGTCTTGGCTCTGCTGTATCCAATCCTGTACCATTGGAGCCCTGCTGTCACCAAATGCAAACTCCAAAAATGATAAAGGATCATAGCTATATAAAGCTCTGAAGGGTGACATGCCAATGGACATATGTTGGGTGGTGTTGTAGCAATATTCTCCCAAATGTAACCATCTGACCCATGCTTTTTTTGTCCTGCTATGTAGTTTCTGAGGTAACCTTCCACCCATTTGTTGACTATCTCAGTCTGACCATTCATCTGAGGGTGATAGCTAGTACTAGGAGTCAATGCCATACCCACTAATCTGAACAACTCCTACCAAAACGTACTCATGAATCTACTGTCCCTGTCACTGATGATGGTTTTGGGTAGGCCGTGTAGTCTGAACACCTCTCTGAAAAATAATTCGGCCACCTGTGCTGCACTGAAGTCTGTGGCTATGGGAAAAAACTGAGCAAACTTCATCAACCTGTCTACCACCACAAAAATGCAATCTTTCCCCTGTGCTCTGGGCAACCCGGTGATGAAATCCATGGATATACTTTCCCACTTGTGCTCTGGAATAGGTAGGGGTTGCAATAGTCCTGCAGGGTGCGTGTGCTCATCCTTGTTTTCTTGGCATGTAGTGCATTCTTTGACATGCTTCATCACATCTTCCTTGAGGCCTTTCCATGTAAAACTCTCTCTCACCTGCCTGTACATCTTACTGATGCCTTGATGCCCTGCTACTGGTGAGTTATGACATGCATGCAGGATGTTAGCTTTGAGAGCTGATCCAGGAACTAAAAAGATCTGGCCAAGTTGGGTTTAGGGGATCTAATACCACTGTAATGATCCCAAGCCAAATTCTTTCTTGGAATCACTAACTAATACTAATTTATTGAGTTATTAAGTGCATACAAGATTCATCAACACATAGAGATCACAATATATTCAAGATGTAGAAGCACAAGAAAATATTTGACCTTTTTATCATGAGAAATGTAAGATCAATACAATAGATGGCCGATCTGGCATAACCCTTAGATGGTCGTACAAGAAATAGATATGAGCTGCTACAAAATGCTCCCGACAATACAAAATTAGCCTCCAAAGGCTGGATATACAATGAAGACTGAATCAAGTAGATATAAGCCGTACTAATGCTCAACCTCCAAGCTGGAAAGTGCCACATCCGGCTAGAATGATGAAGCCCTCAATAATTCTTCCCTTCTACCAAAAGTGTCCAATCATCCCGATAAATATGCCAAATGATAGATCGGGCAACTGTAAGGACAACCCAGATGTCCAAATTCGCAAATCCATTCTCAAACCCCATAGATCTGAATTCCTCCACTGAATGGTGCACCCCACTGGATGACTGAAACCGTAGTTGGTTCAGCCCTGATGAAGGAGGCCTCCAAATGCTCTAAAAATCTCCAAGAATATAGATCGGGCTATGACAATCCTGTGGGAGAAGTTTCGGACTCAGATCTCAAGCAGATCTCCCTAGATCTGAGTTTTAATGAATCACAGGATGTCCCCTATGGCTCCAATACGTCCCAATCTGCAGACAAATGTAGAATGATGATAACCCTCCAGAAAATCCCTGAAACTGATGGTCCTACCCCTGCAAAAAAATCCCAACTGTCGGAATGGCCCCAGGCCCTCAGGATAAGCTGGATCAAACCTCCCTCTAGATGATGGTGCGCCCTTGCTGGAAACACAAGAACAATATGGCCTACTACCTTCTGAAGCACTATATGGAGATGGGCTAAGACTAGAATGGTGTGGAGGAGTCTTTCATCACCGAGACCAAGCTGCAGAACAAGGTGAGTGGATATTTCACCACTGAGTTGCTCACAAGGGTTTGTACAGCAAAACCCCCAAACTGAATGCTCAAGAGCAATAGAAAATGCTAATCCAAAACCAGAATGAGTAATAGGTGTGCCTCAGCCTCTTACTTATACTTTTCCTTCTAATTCTCTATTGAGTTAGGTTAAGTCCCAGGGTTAATCTTCTATTCTTCTATTGAGTTATCTTTTACTCCTTTATCCTTTTCCTTTCTTAAGTCAGCTTAAAAATATAACTTTTAACTTCTTGACTTTTCCCCCCCTCAGTGTGAGACAATGACCTAGTGGGGGTGCCCAGGCCACTGAGTCTGCTCATCACCTCTCTAAGAGGTGGGGGACATTACAATGTTCCTCTGCACCCTTTGCAAATAAATCTTCAAGTTGTCTCTCCTGTGCTTTTGAGTCAAAATAGACTCTGTCAACACACTCCTTGCGAACACTATACACACCTTGCATATAAATCTCCATGTTATCTCTCCCGAGCTTTTTAGTCAAACTAGACTCTGTCAACGCACACCTTGCAGAAACTATGCACTCCTTGCATGAGCTCGTAGAAGAGAAATAATTGAAACTTATGTAATCCTCAAAGATTCATACATTCAACCATGAAATGCATTCATAACATAAGAATAAGTAATAACAAACAATAATTAAACATAAATCCCACCATTCATTTAGATATACACAGTAACAACAACACCAAACATTTTGGGATCAATGCTTCTATGTTATATTCATTCAAATGATATGTACATGGGCTCATGCAACTTCGATAAGATTCAACAGCCTCAACAATAACAACTTCAAATAAATTTCAACATCCTTCAGCAATAACAACTACAATAATCTTCAGCAGCCTCATTTTGGCGACAATACACATATTTATACAAAAAGCGCTCATAGAGCCTTTCCCTTCAACTACCTTAGTTATATCCTATCAAATTAAAATCTTTCAACTACTAAGGCTTATTACGATAAGTGATTGGTACAGACAGATCAGAGCGAATGCTTCAGATCTTTACTGTTATTTACTACATTAAAGAAAATACAATCTCCATTGATCTCACACGATGGTTTATCCTATTAACATTTAAGATCTTCTTTAATTACAATGTTTTCAAGATATTTTGTGACATGCCATCTTTAAAATTCTAAAATACTTAAAAATGTGCATTAGGGCGTTGAGTTGTACTCCACTTGTGCTTTGATGACGATGCTCCTGCATCATTCTTACATGATCTCAACCAAAAAACCATGATGGCCTCTTTTAGGGGTTTGGACCCTATATGTTATAGTTTGTTAGAATCCCATAATGCATATAAGTGACCTAAAATAGGGATGGAATTCATAACTTGTCCCTCCAATGGGTCATCAAGGAAGTTGACAACTTCCTCATCATACTTCATTCTACCTTCCATGTGGTCTAAGTTTGACATCATTTCTCATAGGTACACCTTGCATCCACCCTATCTTCTCTTGCATAAACCATTAAGGTTTTGATTTTGTTAGACTACTTAATTTATTTTTATTAAACCCCATGACCCACTCTAAAAATGTGTTAATTTCTAATATATTTCGTCATGCTAGAACAATCCATGGTTAAGAGCATCAAAATTCACATATATATCACTATTATGTAAATGTTTTTAGCTTAATTTATGGTGGTTGATATGGAGAGGGAGGTAAAATTATGGAACCATAAAATTGAGCATGAGATGTATTATAATTTCATAGATCTCTTTTCAATCATAAGAACTATGGAGAAACTAGAGAAGGACTATCTTTGTGATGTAATTTTCTCAAAATATGAGGAGGTAGAATGCATAAAGATGATTTCCCAATTTAAAACCATAACAACTTTCCTAAAAGATATGGTCATAAGTGTTGAGAGACTCATGGAAACCAACAAAATGGATTACCTAGCTATCGTGAACCACTTACCTTTTTTCAAGAGTCTATCCATTATTGAACACATGGCCTCATCATCCAATTTGGTTAACACCTATGGATGATTAAAACTTCAAAAAATTACACCTCTAGTAAGAACTTTTACATACCTTATCGAGAAGTTTTCCATGGGTTTTGTGATCTAATTCATAGTAGAAAAATTATTGTAAACTGACTCTCCCCCACTAAAACATTACAAAAGTAATATTTTAACACCAATTCAAAGTAGTAGAATTATGCTAAAATAGCTCTTGCTTAGCTTTCTATATCCTATAACCCTAATCCACTCTTGTAGAAACCCTTATCCATCTCTTTCTGTATCAAATCTCTTTTCTAGTGCATTCTTATAGTATTCACATTAGCATTCACATTATTATTTTCTATGTGCATCATAATTCATGGAAATATGGCATGTGTGTGATTTTCCATAATGCTCAATGATAGGTATGAGGTTAGTATCCTTTGTCCTAGTTCACTGCCACAAACCCACAAGAAATACTTGGTATTTTCTTCATGGAAATGTTCTATCTTAATAATTAAAGGTTTTGATGCATTTCAAGCATACAAATTTTAGTTGATCAAATAGTCAATGTAATGTGTTGGGAATGTTTTCACAAAAAAAAGAGAGAGAACCAAGACTAGTCTTACATTTTATCTCTATGTTGTTGTTTTAATTCATATTTTATGGGAGAAAAGTAACATGTATAGGGAAATCCTTAGATATATGTAGGTGTTCAAGTATTTAGGTTTGGTCGAAGAAAGACCTTTTCTATTGGGAAAAAACCAAACTTTTCAACCACTATTTGAAATTGCAAGAAGTAAATATATTTCTTACTATATACATTAAATTTAAAATAAGTTGTTTTACTACTACAATAACATGTATTTGTGCAATTTATAAAAGTGCAACTTAAATTAAAAATATATTGTTTGGTTACTATAATAACATTCATTTTTTAAATTTATAAAAGCACAAGAACATGTGACATTACATTTAGATATTCAAAGAAGCTATTGTAGATTAATTATAACAAAAAAATCATTTGATGCAGAGTCTTATAGATAATTACAGTTAGGTATAAGAAATAAGAACATATTTAACATAAAAAAATATATATTTTAGGTAATTGTAGATAGTATGCAAGTAATTACATATAGGTATAAGAACATAAAAAATCAATATACAATAGATAAGGCAATGAAGTGGTGAATAACTATGATAGCAATGAAAAAAATGTGAAAAGTATTAAATTTGTGCATCCATTTGACAAAACAATTAAAGAGATGAAAACAACTCAATAAATCATTAAATGGGTTTAGTGATTCATCAACTTTATAAATGAACTTCAAATAAATGAGTAAATCTCTTTCATGAGAAATTATTCAATAAATAAAAAATAAGATTCAAGGTTGACTCGCGACCTAGAAAATTATTAAACATATACTTAAATAGAAATTATTCGATAAATAAAAATTAGGAATCAAGGTTGACTCGCGACCTAGAAAATTATTAAACATATACTTAAATATAATGTTTAAAAAATATTTTTTCACATCACATTGATTATTATCAACCTTTTGTTAGAAGTGGACAATAAAACCTCAAATAGTTTTCACAATAAATCTAATTAATAAATAATTTAAAAATAATTAAAAATAATTTCCTATAACTTTAGAAATTGTAGAAAAAAAAAATAAAGACAACAACTCAACTAAGTTCAAAGTTCAATCAACGATGAAATCACTGCTATAGTATCTATCCTTTAGTAGGAACTAATAACCAATTGCTGTTTTCAATTATTCTTAAAAATAGATTTAAATTCTCAAAAGAAAAGGGTAAAACTTCATGCTCAACATTGTTTTAGGTATATGGTATGTTCCATGTAATGATATACACAATTTACGTGTTTCATCTAATATAAAAATGATTCTTTTTAAATACACAAATGTTATCTTAACATTTATAACCTCATTTTATAAGTTTTTATATTTTAGAAAGACATAAAAGTTTATAAAATCATCACAATGCATATATTGAACTTATATAAATAATAACTGAGTCATAACACATAAATTATGTTAGAGAGTTATTTTCAAAAAGTTCTGATTACAAATAATAATTTAATCATAATATATAAAACACAAAAATTATGTTAGAGAGTTATTTTCAAGAAGTTCTCATTCTAAATAATAATTTAATCATAATATATAAAATAATAATTTAAACATAATGTATAAAACACATAAATTAAATTAGAGAGTTATTTTCAAGAAATTCTCACTCTAAATAATAATTTAATCATAATATATAAAATAAATTATATTAAGGAGTTTTTCTCAACACCTTCACTTATATAAATAATAACTTAGTCATAACACATAAATTAAGTTAGAGAGTTATTTTCAACAAGTTCTCAATATAAATAATAAGTTAATCCTAACACATAAATTATATTAGAGAGTTATTTTCAACAAGTTCACATAGTTAATACTCTTATAATTTTAATTATTTTTTTCGACATCTTCATCTAGTACCAGTTGTCAAAGAATAATCCACTATAAGTATAATACATACTGAAACTACATATCAAAACATTGATGGTTTTCAAGTCAACTTTCTTAATTAATATTCTTATAATTATAAGTTCACATAGTTAATACTCTTATAATTTTAATTATCTTTTTCGACATCTTCATCTAGTACCAGTTGTCAAAGAATAATCCACTATAAGTATAATACACACTGAAACTACATATCAAAACATTGATGGTTTTCAAGTCAACTTTCTTAATCTTTTAAAGAACAAGATTATTGAGGGTACATGATATATGAACATACACATCCCCATTAACATGAACATGGTTATTTATATTTTTCTACAATAAGGATATAATCATGTGTATTAAACATGTTCGCTAGAGGACCATATATCTATGTAGCATTACTTCATGGAGTTACATAAGTATAAGAAACACATATCATCAAAAGATTGTCACACTTATACTTCCTCTAAAAACCAACTTCTTGAGGACTTTATGTTGCAACAGAAAGAAACTAAATTAGTTATCATATATAAACTAAAATTAATCCGAAGAAGAACTCTACTTATATTTAATTGTCACAACCATGATCTCCTTCATGCTCTCCTTTCAACTTGAAAAAGGATACCATGCACTATGTTAGAACTGCCTCAAAAACAACTCACATGAATTCTATGAAACTTTGAGTTCTACATACAACTATATTTCTGTGTCAAGGATGCATAACAACGCCAAGAAGCAAAATCCCTATTTTTTCTATTATATGTTACAACCCACCCTTGTACAATTAAATTTCCATTGAGATATCTTTGGCTAGAAAGATCAACCCTATGATTTTTTTTTGTAATTTAGCTTAATTTTGTTAATAATATGCAAAAGTTGTTACATTCAACCCCTATTGTATCCTACTATCAAAGTAAACAAGATTATAATTAATAAGGAAATATTAGAGATATTATAAGATTTCATAAATGGATCTAGCTACTATCAAAGTAAACATGTTTGTAATTAATAAGGAAATATTAGAGAGATTCTATGATTTCATAAAGGGATATAGTAGAACATTGAACATTCCAAAAAGAAAGAGCATAATTGTCCATTTTAGAAGTACAACCACTTATAGGAAGTAATTCCATTAAATGCATATCAAAATATAAACAATACCAAACATCATAGCTTAGAATAAAATAGGAAAATCATCATAGTTAGACATTGAGTCAATAGTGACAAAGATGGGAGGATTGTCTTCTCCAAGACAAACCTTGGGACTTTATCAACTTGTGTTGCTTCTACCTTTCCCTACTCCTCTTCCTATGTCCTTATAGGTTGTTCATCCTCATCTAGTTCCTCATTTCCTACCTTTGACCTTCATATGACATTGATTAAGCTCTCATATTCCTATCTACTTGTCCAACCTAGTGGTTATTTCAATTATTCTTGTGTGTCTTACAACAATAGTCATGGCGATGAATGGTTTCATGTGCTAGTAGATATGCACTAGATTTAGATATTTGGTTCTTTTATTTCTGAAAAAATGGTATTTATAACCAAGTGGAACATCTCCTCATATACTTTGAAATTGGAAGTCGTACCCCTCTTTTCTCCAAACTCGTTTTTCATTTCCTCTACTTCCTTCTTGATATCTATAAAGAATGTACTATTATAGGTTTCTACTAAAACCATTTCCAGGTACATCACCATATTCCTGGAGTGACTCCTAGGAGGAGAGGAGTTCTCCTTACATTTCCTTGGCCTTCCCCTACATAGCCCTTCACTAATTTCCCCTAGGCCATACTCTTGGTTTCTCTCCATCCGTTCCAAATAGAGATGATCCAGGTGGATATTGGTGGCCACCCACCTATTCCACTTGGACCCCCACCATTGCTTCTTTCAGTTTTTCAGTTTTCGCACAGTTTACTATTTTTAGCAGTTTTTTTGGGTCCTAAACTTCTGGGGCCATTTTGAGGCCCTAAATGATGTTTTTTTGGGTATGTTTCTCTCGTAAAATAACATCTAAAGATGCTATTTTGTCTCAATATTTGTAGGCCTTGGATATATCTTTCCAACGAGCTATCATACGCCTAAAACAGAGATCGTATGCAAAAGTTACGACCCCTGGAAGTTGATGCACCAACTTACCCAAACGGGGCCCACATGACTTTTGGCGCTTCATCTCCCAAGGTTAGGTTTTTGGATGTCTAGGAATTTTGGAATTCCTTCTTATTGTAAAAAGGGCCTTCAGAGCCTCATTGTAATCATCTTCTCACAGATGCGAGTAGCGGACACATCTCTTCTCAGAGATAAGCTACCAGCGCTCTAGCTAGTTTATTTCCATTCTGTATGTAAACATATTTCAGTCATTTGTTATTAATGAAATGAAGTCTTATTTCCGCTACATCTCTGTGTTTATGTGTATTTATGTATTTCATTGTGTTCCTACATAAATCCGGATCAGTGGTATCAGAGCGGTCTGCTCATTCTCGATCCTTCTTTGCATGTCCCCAACGAGATCGGGGTATAAGGAGTTGGGGCTCGATCTGGTTGAACCTTTGCAAGATCAGCCTTGCAAACCCCGATGACCGCCCAAGGGGGAAGACAAGAAAGATGAGGGAGCAGGAGATCCTATCAAAATGTTGCTCGAGGAGGCCCTCGAGAAACAAAGGAACGCGATGATGGACAACTTTGCCCAGATTCTTCAATGGATTCCGACTGGCGGTGCATCGACATCCAGAAGCCACTC
>ML782796.1:651741-707494 GCA_009831015.1 Picea engelmannii
CCTCTGCTCTGCACCAGTGCTCACATTACCAGACTTGCAACAACCATTTGAGATCGAGACAGATGCCTCTGACTATGCTATTGGGGCAATCCTTACTCAACATGGGCATCCAGTGGCATATCACAGTGAGACACTTTCCGACATAGTTCGGAAGTATCCCACTTATGACAAAGAGATGTATTCCATTGTGCAGGCTTGTCGACAATGGAAGCATTACATTTTGGGAAAGGAAAAGGTCATCCACACAGACCACCGAACCCTGTAGTTCATACAGACATAAGGGAAGTTGCAGAATGATCACCATCATAAGTGGTCCACATACCTGCAACAGTTTCATTTGAACATTAAGTACAAAAAAGGCAACACCAATAATGTTGCAGACTGCCTCAGTCGACCACCCATTGTGGTGCTAACCACTATGCTCAACTCTTGTGGGCACGAGACTTCCGATTGGCCGCTTCTCTACACAAGTGATCCATAATTTGGCCACACATACAATACACTCTTGGAGGGTAAGCAAGTTCCCAATTTTCACCTCCAGGATGCCCTTCTTTGTCACTTTGGACACCTTTGTGTTCCTTCAAGTGAGCGTGCCAAGATGATTTGGGAGGCGCACTACAGTCGAGTCGCTGGGCATTTCGGGGTCGAGAAAACCGTGGCAGTACTGCAAAAGTATTTATATTGGACGAACCTTCGACAAGATGCCGGGAAGTACATCAAGTTCTGCACTGTTTGCGCCATTGCCAAACCAACCATCAAGAAGCAAGGCCTCTATACTCCACTTCCTACCCCCAGTCGACCTTGAGAATCCATCTCTATGGATTACATGTCGGGCCTTCCTTCTACTAAGCATGGCAATGACTGTGTTTTTGTGGTCGTCGACCGATTCTCGAAGATGTCCATCATGATGGCCTGCAAGAAGAATATCACAGTAGAGGCCACTGCTAAACTCTTCTATGAACGAGTGTTGGTACACTTTGGGATCCCACAGTCTATCATCTCAGATTGGGACAGTAGGTTCCTCAGTACATTTTGGTCCAGCCTCTGGTCGATGTTGGACACCAACCTCACCAAGTCCATAGCTTTCCATCTGCAAACTGATGGCCAGACAAAGGTCGTCAACCGGATGATCGTACACATTCTGCGCATGTACAATTCAAAGCATCCATGCACATGGGATGAGAGCCTCCCTTATGTACAACACAGCTATAACCAGGCTCTCCATAGCTCAACTAGCCACAACTCCTTTCAAGTGGGCTTGGGATTCTAGCCACTATGTCCCATTGATATAGCCATGCCATTTGTGGCTACTGAGGAAGATTCAGCTCATGTCCAGTCTGAGGCGGATAAGGCAAACAACTTCATTGAACACATTCAACACATCTGCCAACAGGTTCATGACATCTTGGACAGAGCCAATGCTAAGTACAAGCAACGACATGATCAACATCGGGTGCCACACAACTTTCAAGTGGGCGACAAAGTGTGGCTGCATTTGCAAAAGGAGCACCTCGTTGGACCCCACTGCAAGCTTCATCCACTTCGATATGGGTCGTACAACCTCACCAAGGTTGTAGGGGAAAATGGCTTTGAGCTCAGCATTCCACCATTCCTTGGTCTGCACCCAATGTTCAATGTGGACCACCTTCGGCCCTACTTTCCACCTCTACTAGACACATCCGACATGGCAGAACAACTCACACCAACAGAGTTAAATCTAAACTGCATGGAACAAGCCAGAACTGATCAAATCATGGATACACAGATCAAGCACACCCGAAAACAAAGGATACCGCTATATCGAGTTGTCAAAGCAGGCCAACTCCTTCACCAAAGCAAATGGCTCACCAGGGACCAAGTTCAACAGAAGTTTCCTCATCTCATGGAGGAACTCAACGCAATGGGGACCATTGATTCCTAAGGGGGGAGGAATGATCCAGGTGGATATTGGTGGCCACCCACCTATTCCACTTGGACCCCCACCATTGCTTCTTTCAGTTTTTCAGTTTTTGCACAGTTTACTATTTTTAGCAGTTTTTTCGGGTCCTGAACTTCCGGGGCCATTTTGAGGCCCTAAACGATGTTTTTTTGGGTATGTTTCTCTCACAAAATAACATCTAATGATGCTATTTTGTCTCGAGCGTTGTAGGCCTCATATAGATCTTTCCAATGAGCTATCATATGCCTAAAACAGAGATCGTATGCAAAAGTTACGACCCCGGGAAGTTGATGCACCAACTTACCCAAACAGGGCCCACATGACTTTTGGCGCTTCATCTCCCAGGGTTAGGTTTTTGGATGTCTAGGACTTTTTGCATTCCCGTTTATTGTAAAAAGGGCCTTCAGAGCTTCATTGTAATCATCTTCTCACGGATGCGAGTAGCGGCCACATCTCTTCTCAGAGATAAGCTACCAGTGCCCTAGCTAGTTTATTTTCATTATGTATGTAAACATATTTCAGTCATTTGTTATTAATGAAATGAAGTCTTATTTCCACTGCATCTCTGTGTTTATGTGTATTTCTGTATTTCATTGTGTTCCTACATAAATCCGAATCAAGAGAATCCATAATCCAATAACCCACCTTGAATGCCATGGAGGTTGAGCGAGATTGGTGAGCTAAGAGTGGCAACTTGAGAGTAGAAAGTCAAATTCAATGATCAAGTAAGACCAACAACTAGTCTTTTGAGCAAATTAGCCCACTACCTTATTGGGAACTTTCAAAACATATATCTTTATCTAAACAGAGTTGACAAGGCCCATTTCTTCTCTTGACAATGTAGTTTCCTATCATAATCCATCCTCGATGCAACCGTATCCACTCTCACTCCTTCCATAATTCTCTTAGTTAAGACATGTTCTTGATAGAGGTAAGCAAATTCAAATTTTGTGCATGGATTCCAATTCATGATTGCTCATGACGTCCAAGACCACCTTGTTTATCTCCTCCTTACACTCAACCTTGTTAGACATCATCTATACTTGTTCTTCCAACTAGCACACATCTTGACCCTCTTCTCACCTCCCTAACACTTCATTTAGGGGTTCACGCTTACTTTGATACAATTAGTTAAAAATATAAATATCAATAATAGTTAAGAAATATAATAAAACCAATGCTAAAAAAGTATAATAAATATACAAGAAAACCAAAAGCACGGCAATGGAGCCACGACTATATTGAACAAACTCCCAATGGAATAGAACAACACTATCAAAGATGCATGGTTACATTTATGATGGAAATTTATGATGGAGGTGATCCTTTTGAAAATAAAATATTCCTAAAGTTTTTCAAAAAAATCTTATCACACTCTAAATTTTTCTTATATCTAACAAACCACAATTTCTTACTAAATCGTTACAAACTAAATACCAAAGTTAGATAATATGACAACCCAATCACAATTTTTATGACAACATCTTAGGAAAGTGTTATTTCCAACATTAGCCAAGTTAAAACAAGGGTTCCTTTTTAAGGATTTATTCCTTACATTTGAATTAAGTTTGTTGTTGTCAAATGGATATCATTCAACCATTTTGGATAAACAAAATACCATAATTTTTTTTTAACCTTTTTTATGTTTACTAGATATATGTATGTTACTTATTAAAATAAAAATAAATGCTCCGTACTTTTAGAGTGTAGATCCCATATTCTTAGATTAGTTTAAGGGACTGTCTCTTTTAACATAACAAGTGTGTGATTTCATATGGTGTATGTGTCCTTTTCAATTAAATCCTTGTGAGAAGATAAGAGATTGTTTTTTTTTTCTTATCTAAATATATGCGAGTGTTATTTTCAAGGGTTTCCTTGCCAAAGGTTATGGCCTTGTTATTATATATATATATATATATAAAAGAAAAACTGTTTTATTAAAATTGAATAATTAAAAATTAAGATTTTAAAATTAAATTATTTTTTTCATATTTTTTAAATTTATCAAATTTATATTAAAAAAAATAAAATAAAAATTAATTATTATATTTAAAATTTGATATACATTTTACAATGTAATATCAAAAATATTATGGAAAAGATTATAACTAAGTTTATTTATATAAAACTAAAACTTTAATCATGGTGATAACTACTACTACATAATTATTATGCTAATTTTTTTTTTAATAATAACAATATTTTTTGAAAAACTATTATTAATATATTATTTAAGTTTTATAGAGATCAACTTTGTATGGAATTTTGAAAATATATTATTGGGTCGAAAATCTTTTTATAACTTAATATGGGAGGGAGAGATGTCCATGTCCATTAATTAATGGAGACAATAATCAAAACAAGTATATAGTACCAACTTATCTATATATTGGATTAAGACTAATCTATGATTAAATTAATTTATTTCTTATTTTTTACTATTTTTCTCCACCTATAATATCAAAAATCTTAATACCATAGTTGCACGCGAATCACTGGAGGCATTTCCAACATCTTTGAAACTGGTTCCCATGTTTATGGAGCTTGGGAACAATGTCCCCAATTGATTGGGAATTTTTTTGGAAACTTGGGAGCTTTTTGGAAACTTCAATATCAAAGAAATGTGAGCTTGAGAATAATTTTTCTAAAAGAAAAGCTTTAAATTAGAATTATTTTAAGTTAAAATGTAAATATATTTATTCCATTATTACAAATACATAATTTCTTACAAATCTTTTCATTATATTTATTCAAAATATCACTATAAGTAAATTTTATTTCAAAAATTCGTTAAGTAAAAAACTTAATAATCCTCACTTTAGAGTTGTGGATACTATATTTTTTTTAATGCATGTATGTTTCCCTTCAAGCCCAAACTAAACATAAAAGTCTAATAAATCAATACCCTATTTATTGTATTTTCATATTAAAAGAGTAGTATTATTTTGTTTTTTCCAATAAAAAAAGAATAACGCTTCAAATTTACAAAGATGTTTAAACTTTGTATATGTAAAGTTTAATTTTAAAAATATGTTAAAATTGTATACATGTATTTTCAATTTTGTTTCCCATTTTCTAATGAAATATTTATGGATATTATTAAGTATTGTGTTAAATATATTCATATAATTATTAGCAGAAACTAAATTAGTAATTTCAATATTGTAGTTATTGTAATAGGCGAAATATTGTCATAAATTGACTTTCAGTATATTGAAATAAAATTTAATATGCCCAGCGATTTAATTGGTAAAGTCTACTAAGGTATACATACCCTACCCCCATACCCTACTCCCTCTGGATTTGAACTTGTGACCTCTTAAGAAGAAAACACATATTCTTAACCATTAGGCCCACTCAAGCTCCCTGTATATCACATTTTGAATCACTGTGAAAACATGTTACTCCCCCATTTCGAACTCGTCACTTTCATATAACTGTCGAAAAGATTTCACTCTTACAGGCCGAATATTTTTATAATATGATATACGTTGCATCAACACGCCTTGGATAGCCCTACCTGAGCTGTCTTACCAACACGCCTACAACTAATCACTCACTTGTACACGGCTTCCCTGAAAACTATGTTGTTGTAGCTTTATCTAAATCGAAACCAGCACGGCAGTATACATGGCGACGTTCACAGAATATTAGTTTCATAGGGACAGCTGTACACTGCAAGCTATATACACGATAGCTGTCAATAGCCACAGTAACAAGAACTGCAAGCTATATACACGAAAGATGCCGATAGCCATAGGACAAGAACTGCAAGATATTGCCATCGTGCGTGTGATGTATTGTTGCCATCAAACATGGAGCGATTAAGTCAATGTGCGTTAGAGTAAAAATAGGTAGGGAGGTTGGACTTGGGTGCCAATACACGTCCTTACCGTCCAATCTCCTTGAGCATTTTCGGCCACGCAAACTGCTTTAAACGGAAAATGATGGGCATCGTCAATCCTCCAGGCTCCGGCTATGGATCTCTTCCTATACTTTTTTCTCTCAGAATCTGGACCGTTCAAGCTAAGGCCAATTGTCAACATTCAAATTAATGACCGTAACCTAACCCATCTTTTCAAAATCAATGAAATTCTATCAGATTGCGACTCCCCGTATTATTTATTCAGTAGATCCAGCCCTTGCTACATAATGATATCTTGCACAGCCGTAATAGCAGTTTGAAGATAGAATTATCAAAGATGCATCGACCAGTAGGTTTTCTGTTATTGCTTTCATTAATGTTCAGTGGATTCGTCTTGTGCCTGGGCACTAGAATGCTTCAGATAAAAAAAATATCAGAAACGAGCTCCTATGAAGGATATGCCATGGCATCCATGTCGCAGCACAGGTCCGGATCAGTTAGTAACGTGCAGACGCAATATTCAGAAACGATAATCGTCGTACCAAGATCACATCAAATTCACCGAATGCCCAGAGAACCAATGCAGGATCAGAAGACTAAGGCACGTACTCTAGAATCTGTTCCTAGCCCAGGAGTAGGCAATTGATCTACAAGGTCTGTTTATATTGGATTTTATAGACGCAGGCGACGATAATAAAAAGTTCGCAGAGATGGTTCCAAACATTCAAACGTCATAGCAATACAGAAAGCTGTTATGTCACCGTGCAGGAATATATGAATTCATGCTGGTTATATCCTATCCATCATTAAGAGTAATTTACTGTATGTGCAGCAGAGACAAATGTAATAAATGGCCAGAGTTCGTAACTTACGTATACTGCGTTCTGTAGATGTTTTCCATGTTTTCCAAGTGTTGATTGCGGGAAGCCCGAAGCTGTCAATGCCTGCATTTTTTGTTCTGCTTGGGTATCCTTTTAAGCTCGTTATGTAACTTCATAAATCTATGTACTCACAACTCCTGGTGCGAGATCTGTTAGTATAATCAGCAAGATATTCCCTCTAATTTGAAATTGGTTTTTTACATCCCACCAAAATTGGAATGCAGTGTAGAGACTTCATAGCTTTTGAGATTGCTTAATATATTCTACTTCGTTGGCATAGATGGTAGTATTTACTATACAGTAGAGATCTGTTAGTATAATCAGCAAGATATTCCATCTAATTTGAAATGGTTTTTTTACATCCCACCAAAATTGGAATGCAGTGTGGGGACTTCATAGTTTTTGAGATTGCTTAATATATTCTACTTTGTTGGCATAGATGGTAGTATTTACTATACAGTAGAGATCTGTTAGCATAATTAGCAAGATATTCCATCTAATTTGAAATGGGTTTTTTACATCCCACCAAAATTGGAATGCAGTGTGGGGACTTCATAGTTTTTTAGATTGCTTAATATATTCTACTTCGCTGCCATATATGGTAGTATCTACTATCCAGTAGACATAACTGTGTACATTGCGTATGGTTTTAAGTTGTGGCCACCCAACTCTATCTACTCTACATGAGTCTAAAACTTAAAAGCGTGGAAATGAAATGGATTGGATGCAATCTAACTTACTCTAAAAACAAAAAAAAATAAAGCACATCAAATCGAATGGTTGTTTTTTTTTTAATTTTACAGCAAAGCATTAAATGGTTATGTTTAGTTTTTAACATTCTAGCGTTGCTGTGTACATAGATTGTAAATAAGAACATGAACATTCGGTGCTGATAGATTGTAAAAAAGAACATGTTCCTAGAAGGATTTGCATTGGAAAGACATGAATTTGAATTTCGATGGGAGATATGGTTATATGGATGGTTATATCTTTGATCACAATTATTTTTTTTTTCATAATATATATATATATATATATATATATATATAATTTAATTGTTTTATAGTTAAAATTGATTTTATCATAGTTGTTTAGAATCATCTCTTTTTCTTTCATAATTTAAATATAATTGTTTTTTCATGTATTAAATATATATATTTTATAATTTCAAAAGTTAGTTCAATTGATCTAGAATTAAAATAAATTTTATTATACTTATAGTTTTTTGTTTTAATAAAAAAATATTCTTGTATTATATCATCATGAGTGTACATCTTTGTGTCATTTGGCAGCTACTTGTTCCGCCACATAAGGGAAACCAGAACAGGTGGCTCCAAACGGTGGTATGATTGTAGTTGCAGTGTTTCAAATTACAAAAATTGGAGCAAAAGTTGAAGTTTTAGCAGAAGATTCCTTCCCCATAACTAGCCTAAGGCAGACTTTTTCCATAACTAGCCTAAGGCAGACTTCTTCCAGAGTCACCATTTCTATGATGGTTGCAAAACTGTCAATAAGACTAAAAATAAAATCACTATTCATTCTGAAAATAAGAATTGACATGAACCAGAGACAAGGGTAGGCCATGTCAAGATTTTGGTGAACCTGGAAATCCATTGATGGTGTAGGCCAGGACGAACTTCTGCTTGCAGGTGGGGCATTGAGCTTGAGAAGGGGCGTATGAGAGTGCTTCAAACAGAAGATCTAAACGCTGATGGATGGTTCTTTAGCCGTACTCCTGCTCATCCTGCCGTTATCGAATGTCAAAGAGAAGCTCCAAGTGCTCCCCTGCGAGATGAAATGTGTGGTGTGAGCCATCGTCAGCACCGTCATTTCCTTCTTCAACGATCTTTCCTGTATATTCAGCACCGTCATTGCCTTTGTCAGCACCAGCCTCGCCTGTGTCTTCAGCACCGTCATTTCCTTTGTCAGCACCAGCCTCGCCTTTGTCTTCAGCACCGTCATTGCATTCTTCAGCGCCAGCCTCGCCTGTGTCTTCTCCATTTTTTGATAGCTTCCAACTTGGGGGGATCTCCTCCTCGACAATGCAGCCGCCTTCCCACCAACGAGGCTGAAAGTCTCAGGAGGTGGAGGAGCTGAGAGCCATAAGGGACTCATGAAAATGAACGAGGCTTGGGCCAGGATGAGGAGGTGGCTCGGCTTCTTCCACTTTCGTGCTCGAATAATGAGGTGACGAAAGTGATTCCTCCTTCATTGTGTTGGGGAGAGCTGAAGCGAGCTGGGATGGCTGAGGAGAGAGCTCGGCCGAGGACGGGGTTTTGGGTTTGGGGATGCGTAGAGGAAGCAGAGCTTGAGTCTGGGGTGAGGTGGGTAGGTTTTCCTCTTTTGGAATATGCAGGGTGGATTAAGCTTTGTTGGAGGGTCTGCAGGGTTGGCTGAAATGAGCTATCAAGACTCTCTAAGAAGCTGTGAGCCGATTGTCTCGAGTAAAGGAATTTTTGTTCCTTGTGGAATGCCTTGGCTTGCCTCTGTCTCGGGGCATGCTGGGAACCAGGGAGTGAGAGCAATGTTGGTCTGAGGAGATGCAGAGGTCACCCTGAAGGTAAGCGAAGAGGCCAGAAGTGCCGAGAAGCACATAACAGAGGTGGTAGTTAGAAAACATCGGGTGGGAACAGGCGCCTTGGTCAGTTTTTATGCCATTGAGATCCATTGAGGTCCCTCCCATCGCCATTGAAGGGTGACGGGACTGGGTCAATCCTCTAGTACTAATGGCTTGGATGGAGCGCTCCTCCATGGGATTTCGCAGGCGCACTGAATTAATATCCCCCATGGTGTATTCCATGGATAATTAATATCATCGGGGGTGGAAGCTTGGGGTATTAACTCCCCCAATCGGCTGCTCCTACCTCCTGACTCCCCTCTCTTTCCATTTGTCACCCCATCCTGGTGAGGGTAGTCTCTTTAAGCTAGCTCCTGTCATTGTGTCAAAATTGTTGAGCTCTAGGACCGTCCATGTATCGCGAGGGTGATTTGTCGAGTGACGTCCACCCCAGCATTGGAAAGTTTGTTGGCCACTTTGTTTGCGTCTCTCTTCACATGAGAGGTGATGATAGTTAGAGAGGATCTTAGTATGGCTTGAAAGCTGTATAGAGGGCCCAGTAGGCACCAGCTTGGGGTGATTTTTTTCGGACATCTTCCATTGATGAATTTGGAAGCTAGCTCAATTATAACCTTCGATTCTCCTTCGATGATGAGACAGGTGAGATTGTGGTCTAGGGCTAGTTCTACTCCTATGATGATAGTGCAAATCTTCGTCGAGTTATTGGTATCATGTCCCAGGTTTTCTGCAGTTATGCTGTGTATTCTACCAATATTGTCCCTTATTACTGCACCCACCCCGGAGGGGCCCGAATTACCTTTTGAAGCTCCATCGAAATTGATTTTGTGGAAGCGGGAAGGGGGGGGGGACCAGATTGAGGGACAGGTCAGTAGGGAAGAGGGGGGAGGAGTGGGGGGCGAAAAGGTTGAGGAGAGCTTGAGGCCCCAGGAGTTAAGAATTAGGAGTTTTGTAGGGTCAGAGGGTTGGTCATCTTTAGTCCAAGGTTGGAGCTAGAGGGTTTCTTGAAGATTCAATAGGATGGTGGACCAAAGGCTAGCGAGGGTGGAGGGTTTTGAGTGAAATATTCTCCTGTTACGTTCTTTCCAAAGTTGCCAAACTATGAAGGCTGGTAGGAGTTGCCAGATTCTGTTGAGAATTTTTCATTTATAGGGTCCTGGTCCCCAATTTCTGATTGTTTTTGTGATACTGCTCTGATCTTGATGAGTTCTCCGCAGATACCGAATGGCATGATCCCAAATATCAGCACTGATGGTGCAACTATTGAGAAGGCATTCCATGATCTCCTCATTTTTATTGCATAGAAGACAGATCGAGGGGCCAATAAAGCATCATTTTCTGAGATTTTCCCAGGTTAGGATCTTGTTCTGTAAGAGGGGCCAATAAAGCATCATTTTCTGAGATTGTCCCAGGTTATGATCTTGTTCTGTAAGAGGGGCTAGAGGAAAGTGGAGTTTTTTGGCCAAAATTTTGACTTCCAGACCGCGATCCAGATGGGATCCTTTGGTATGGATTGCAAACCCTCCTGTAGAGCGTATCCTTATTTGAGAGTAAAGTTGTTGTTGGGTGAGTGCCCCCATCTGATTATGTCTAGGTCATTACTGACTCGAATTCTTCTAGGAGCTAGCGCCTGAGTCCAGTTCTGCAAGTTGCAGTCTTCTGTTATCTACAGGTTCTGAGGTGTGGACTTCCAGGTTCTCTAGGAATGATTATTTGGATTGTGTATCCACATGTCAACTACTTTAGCTATGGAAAGATTTTGTATATGGTTTTCATAGTGTTGCAGAGTCTCATCTGATTGAAGGGGTGGCAGTTGTTACCAGGCGTCAGTCTAGAACCTGGCATTTTGACTATTGTTAATTTCCCAGAAGGCATGCTCCTGGATTAGTGGTCTATTCTGTCAGGTTGCATTCCAAATGTTGGAGCCTTGAGTTTTATCTTGCATTCAGATTCAGTGTGATTGTTGTATGTCTAGTGCATATTTGTGTTTCAAAAGATGGGTCCATATTTCTATATGATTTTTTATCCATCTCCACCATATATTTTCCCCCATAGTTTTATTGAGCTTTCCAGGGTCCCTAAGGCTAAGACCCCATAGGGATTTGGGTTTGCAGAATTTTTCCCAGCTGACTAGAGCCCATTTCTTGTCTAGGTTGTGGCCATGCCAGAGGAAGGTTCTCTGAAGATTCTGTATTTTCTTTATGACTGATTGGGGGGCAGCAAGCATGGAAAAAAGATAGGGAGGTATGAATTGGAGAACTAATTTGAGGAGAGTGATCTTGGCTGGGAGATTGAGAGAGCAAAAGGTCCAGCTGCTAAGACGACTGGAGATGGAGAGTAGGAGAGAGTCCCAAGATAGGTTTCAGGCTTCCAAGTCAGACAAGGGGAGGCCTAGGTAATGAGTTGGTAGGGAGCAGACCGATATGGAGATTAGCTAAGAAACATGTTGTTTGATGGATTTGGGGGTGTTGAAGAAGAAAATATGCGATTTTGTAAGGTTGAAGGAGGTGCCAGTAACTTTGCTAAAGTCGGAGACGATGGAATTGAGCATGTTGGCTTCTTGTGCCGTAGGGGTTTTCATGAGTATGGTGTCATCTACAAATTGACTATGGGAGGTAGTGGGTTGGATCCCATGAAGGGGGAGGCCTTGCAGAGAGCCATTTTCTAAGGAGGTTTTTATGTAACATCCTAGGCCCTCTGCCATTATTACGAAGAGAAAAGGGGAGAGAGGGTCCCCTTGCCTTATTCCTCGGAAGGGGGCGAAGGGTTGGGAGGGGGTTCCATTGAAAAGGATTGAGAAGAAGGTGGAGGAGATGAGGTTTAGGATCCAATCAATCTAGTTGGGGCAGAAGCCAAAAGCTATAAGGACTTATTTAATATAGTGCCAACTTAATTTGTCTAAGGCTTTGGAGAGTTCTAGCTTGAGGAACATACCTAGCGTACGTGTGCTTTTTAGCGAGTGGATGATCCCATGAACCAGAATAACGCTGTCCATTATTTTTCTTCCTTCAACATAGCCCGACTGCTCCTTAGAGATGATGAAAGGGAGGATTGGCTTAAGTATAAGAGCTATTACTTTCGAGATAATTTTGTAGATCACATTGCAGAGTGCTCTGGGTCTGAATTTTTTTGGATTGGTGACCCTCTCTTATTTAGGTATCAGGGTGAGGAAGGTGGAATTAAGGGCTGGGAGGAATTTTCCAAAGCTAAGTGATTCCTCCACCAGTTTCCAGACTTCCTCTCTTAGCATGGGCCAGTAGGTGTGAAAGAAGTTTGTTGTGAAGCCATCGGGTCCAAGAGCCTTGCCTGTGGGTAACTCCTATATAGCCAGATCCACTTAAACTTGACTGATGGGGGTCATGAGGGATTCATTTTTCTCTGGAGTGATAAGTGTTGTGATGTTGGTTGTCACACGCCCAATTGCCTTAGCTCGGTTCACCGATGCTTCTGAGAGGAGATCTTGATAATAATCAGTGAGCTCCTGGGTGATGTCCTGATGAGTGAGTAGGGTGTTGCCCTAAGAATTTTCTAGCTTGCTTATGCGATTGATGAAGCGCCTGTGGATCATCGAGCGGTGGGAGAATTTTGTGTTTTTTTCCCCTTCTTTTAGCCATTGAATTCTAGATTTTTGTCTCCAATGTATATCTTCTTGATTTAATATCTCTTCCAATTGTTGTCTAATTTGCTGCTCCTCCTGCTTCTAATTCAAGGTGACTCCAGTTTGAATGGTCGTCTGTTGAAGGGATTCAATTTTTTGTTCCAGGAGTTTTCTTTCGTGAAAAATATTTCTAAAGAATTCTTTGTTCCATTTCTGCACTTGCTCCTTAAAGTGTTTGATCTTTTGCTAGAAGTAGTACATCTTGGTTCCATGTTGGACCTTAGCCATTTCCCACCAATTTTGAGCCAAGATTTGGAAGTCTGGGTGTGAAAGACAAAACTTTTCGAATCTGAAGGGTTTGAACTTGGGGGAGGCCGTCGTGTCGACCCATAGCTGAACTGGCCAATGATCTGAACCTGGTTTGGGAAGGATTGTGCACTCGATTAATGGTCCTTCCGAGAGAATGGTATTTGAAAGAAGAAAGCGGTCAAGCCTGCAGGAAATTTGTTGGGGTCCCATTTTCTTGTTCCTCCAGGTGAAGGTACCATTTCCATTTTTAATGTCTACGAGTTTTTCAAGATCCATGATGCAAGAGCATCGACAACTCATCAAGTGAGCCAGCGCAGAGTGGAAGATAGTTGGACAACGTCAGCACAAATTTTGAAAACACCTTGATATTGTTCCGCAAACATTAATGTGTGGAGATTTAATGAGGCGCACTTGTAAATTGTATTTGGACCTTGAGCGGATAGCTCACGTCCTTAGGTAGATGAGGCATTTAATATAGTTAATGTAAAGTAGATAGAAAATTTAATTCTAGATTTGATAGCTTTAGAGCACAAGAGGGAAACGGGATATAGACACCCTCCTTTGTACATTGTAACATTATCGAGAGGACAAGCCTGAACATTATTGAGAGCATTCAGGAAGAGAAGAGAGCATGCAGAGAAGTGTATGAAGAACACCCATGTACAGACATTGAATTAATAGAAAGAGCTTTGATTCAATTCCATGGTTGTGTTATTCTCTGTGTACTTATGATGTTATGCTCATGAATGTTTGCTTTATGTCATACATTTGATTTTATATGCTATGTATGTGATTTCATGATTGAATAGAAGTCTGAGAGAGAATGTGAATGAGTTTCAATTGTTTCTCTAATTGAGCCATGAGATTTCTGCGAGGAGTGCAGTTGAATTGTCTGCAAGGAGTGCATTGACAGAAGGGTTCAATTAGAGTTAGTTTTTGTTCTCATTCATCTCAGAAGTGCAGATTTGGCACCGGAGCCGTGCAAGGCATGCATAGGCTAGATGAAGACTCAGAGTTGTGATTCTAAGCAGAGGGATTGAAATATTTCTTCTGCAGGAGTGTGCAGGATCAAAGGCTTCAACAATTAGTCGTGGTTGAAGATTTTCCGCAAGGAGTGCGTGCAAGAGTTTCTTCCTGAGAGATTTGAAGTCGTGAAAACTCAGGAGGGATAGACCTTCAAGTTCATTGAAGGGCCAAGCCAGAAGTTGTGCATGAGCAGGTTGAAGGGAAGAGACGCAGGTTGGCGAGCAAGTCTCGTGGAGAGGCACTTCTTGTTCGTGGATTGTAAAGAAGAGTGGATGGTCATTATTCTCCGTGGAGAATCCATGAGCTACCGTGGATTGCTAGACCTCCCAGGAGTGCGAGAAAGTTATAGCACAAGAGTGAAGAAGATTTGAAGCTCAGGATAGATCAGGCCGTTGATGCAAGATAGCTAGGGCCATTGGATCCATCGTGAGATCGGCTATCAGGCCATCGCGAGAAAGGAGTGGAAGATTTGGCCATGGGAATCGCGATAGTGCGAGAGGCGAAGTCCCGACGGATTGCGTAAATAGTGTGGGCCACAACAGGCTGACGTAGCAGGTGACGCGAGATATTGGCGTTTTGGCATCTCGGGCATCGAGAGATGACATAGGAGCTAATTGACCTCACGAGTAGTGAAGTCACGAGGGAGCGAGATCGCGAGTTTCGACATTTCGGCGCATCGCGTATCGGAGGTTGGAAACTCAAGTGTTGAGTGTCATGAGTTGCGAAGTCGCGATAGAGAGAAGTCCCTACAACGGAGGAAGAAAGTCAACGATTCACTGACACATCGGGTCTCGGAGATTCGAAATCCTAGAGATCGACACTGAACTCGCGAAGCCGCAAAGTTCCAATCCTGCGAGTGCAGAAAAGGAGGACTGCGAGGAGAGAATCTGTGGGTAAAGAAGATTACCGATAAGGAATAAGAAGAACCTTTGAGTTCTTCGGGGCAATAAGAAAGAAGGTCCTGAGGAAGCAAATGTGCTCCGAGGAGTGCAGTTGCGTCAGTTGTGGTATCAGAGCGGGTATATCTTTTTCTTTCTGTAGCAGAAGAGAAGGAGTAAATTCGGCATGCCGCCAAGAAGGGAAAGACAATCACCTGATCCAGAGGACAGGGAGGTGCGAAGAAGAGGTAGGCCGACAACAAATCCAGAAATGGAGAGACAGATGAGAGATCTCCGAGCAAGACTCGAAGGCATGGAGACAGCTCAGAGACGCAGATTTTGTGTAGGGGATCTTACTGATTCCAAAGTTGAAGAGGAAGATGGACATGAAGAAGAGGTCACAACAAAAGATGCATCAACCGAGAGTTTGATCAAAGCCATCGCAAGGATGGGTACGAAAGCCAAGATGGACATTGCAGTCTATGAGGGGAATCTGGATGCAGAGGAACTGCTGGATTGGATTAGAGCCCTTGACACCTACTTCGATTATGAGGATATAGAAGAGGATAAGAAGGTCAGACATGCTGTCACACGCCTGAAAGGACATGCAGCATTGTGGTGGGATGAGCTACAAGCTGACAGACGCTGCAAAGGAAAACAGAAGATCAAGAGTTGGGATCGGATGATCGCAAAGATGAAAGAGAAGTTCATCCTGAGAGACTATCAAATTACACTATTCAGGAGGATGCAGAACATGAGATAGAAACTGATGACAGTGAAAGAATACACTGAGGAATTCTATCGACTGAACATCAGAGAAGGTCATCGGGAGAGCGATGATGAGAAGGTTGCTAGATATCTGAATGGTCTGAGATACGACATTCAGTATGAATTGAGCATGCTAACCATCCGAACGGTGGAAGATGCTTACCAATTGGCTCTGAAAGCCGAGGAGAAGCTGAGCTGAAAGAAAGGACAGCGAGGGCGATGCAGAATCTAGCCAAGAGGCAAGTCAGTTGCCCAGGAGAAATTCCAGAAGCCCAAAGAGGAATGGAAGAAACCTCAGGGTAAGGTTGAAAGAGGTGGAACCTCATAGCGACAACCATATGTTGAACAGAGAGGGCAGCAAAATGATCAGTGAGGAGATTATGCTAATGGAAATAATTTTCCTCGTACCAGAGGTAGAGGAAGAGGAAGAGGTGGAGTTATCACATGTTTCACATGTGGAAAGAATGGGCACAAGTCATATGAGTGTCCAGAGAAAAAGGAGGACATCGAAGAAGCTCACATCACAGAAGCGCAGAGGCGTGATGTTGAGGCAGAAGACACAAAAGGCGGAAGATCGCTTATGATGTGTAAAGTTCTGTTGACACCCGAGAAGGAGGTGGAAAGCTCGGTTCAAAGGACTAGACTTTTCAGGACAGCTTGCAAAACCAAGGACAGGGTGTGCAAGGTCATTGTTGACAGTGGGAGCACAGATAATATCGTATCCACAAAGATGGTAGAGAAACTGGAGCTGGAAACGACTGATCATCCCAGTCCATATAGAGTTTCGTGGCTACAGAAAGGACACTAGGTAACTGTTACTAAACAATGCTTGGTTGAGTTCAAAATTGGAAGGTATAATGATAAGATCTTATGTGATGTTATTCCCATGGATGTATGTCATTTATTGCTGGGTAGACCATGGCAATATGACATAAATGTGATTCATGATGGGAGAATGAATACATATACCCTGGAGAAAAATGGGAGAACCCATATGCTACTTCCAATAAAGGATAAGGAGGTGAAACTGGAAGTGAACAACACAATACTTCTCATGAGTGGGAAGGAGCTTCTTACGGAGGTGAAGAAGAAAGAAGATCCACAATTCTTTGTGGTCAGGAAGCCGAAAATTGTTCTGACTAGCACAAGAGTGGATGATTTACCAGATGAGGTTCAGGAACTGTTGAAAGAGTTCGCTGACCTCATAGTGGACAAATTACCTCATTCGTTGCCACCGATGAGAAGTGTGAGTCATCACATAGACCTCATACCGGGAGCTAGTTTACCGAACAAAGCCGCATATAGGTTGACGCCGCAAGAGAATGAGGAGGTCAAGAAGCAGGTCCACAATTTGATGGAAAAAGGATTGGTCCGGGAAAGCTTGAGTCCATGTGTTGTACCAACAGTGCTCAGTCCGAAGAAGGATGGAGGCTGGAGGTTGTGTACCGATTCAAGAGCAATCAATAAAATAACCATCAGGTACAGGTTTCCACTGCCGAGAATGGATGATCTGATAGATTGCCTGAGTGGGGCAAATTATTTTTCAAAGATTGATTTGAAGAGCGGATATCATCAGATTCGCATGAGAGAAGGTGATGAGTGGAAAATAGTGTTCAAGACAAATGAAGGTTTGTACGAATGTCTAGTCATGTCGTTTGGTTTGACGAATGCACCGAGTACTTTTATGAGGTTGATGAATGAAGTCCTGAGGGAATTCATCGGAAAATTTGTCATTGTTTATTTGGATGACATATTGATTTACAGTAAATCATTGACAAAACACCTGAAGCATTTGGCCATAGTGATGAAAAAGCTACAGCAGGAGAAGTTGTTGATTAATATGAAGAAATCCTCATTTATGAAGACAAAGTTCATTTATTTGGGTTTTGTTATTTTGGCTAATGAGTTGATGATGGATCCAGATAAGGTGGAGGTAATTAAAAATTGGCCATCACCGAGAAGTGTGTTCAAGGTGAGAAGTTTTCATGGTTTAGCTAGTTTCTACCGAAAGTTCATCAGGAATTTCAGTGGAATTAGCGCAGCGATGATGGACACAGTGAAGAAGCAGCATAAATCTTTTCACTGGACAGCTGAGGCTGAGAAGAGCTTCAATCTGTTGAAGTGAAAGATCACGGAGCAACCAGTGTTGGTGTTGCCATATTTTCAAAAAATATTTCAGGTGAAATGTGATGCCAGTGGGTATGCCATAGGAGCGGTCTTGAGTCAGGAAGACAGGCCGGTTGCATATTTCAGCGAGAAGCTGGATGAGGCGAAGCTGAAATACTCCACGTATGATAAGGAGTTCTACGCTATCATACAAGCATTAAAGAAGTGGAGACATTACTTGATCCCGAAGGAATTTGTATTGTACAGTGATAATCATGCATTACAGTTTGTGACTCAACAGGAAAAGTTGAATCAAAAACATGCAAAATGGGTAGAGTACATGCAAAATTTCACGTTTGTGATTAAGCATATTTCGGGTACTGCTAACAAAGTGGTTGATGCTTTGAGTAGGAAATGTTTACTATTGCAGGAGTTCCAAGTCAAAACATTGAGTTTTAAAAATCTCAGGGACATGTACGCAGGAGATGCAGATTTTGGAGAAGTGTATGAAGCAGCTGAGAATCCAGTTCTCAGAGACAGGAGTCCTTGGATAGATTGTATGATCCAGGAAGGATTGTTGTTCAGAGGCAATCAACTGTGTATTCCAAATTTCTCCATGAGGGAGAACTTACTGAAAGAGAAACACAATGGTGGATTGGCAGGACATTTTGGCCATGACAAAACATTTGCGAAGCTGAGCGAATCATATTTTTGGCTAGGGATGCGAACAGATGTCAAGAGGTTTGTTGACAGATTTTGGATTTGTCAGCATTCTAAAGGGAGAAAGCAGAATGCAGGTTTTTATCAGCCATTGCCCATACCAGAGAGGCCATGGGAGGTGATTAGCATGGATTTTGTATTGGGGTTTCCAACGACGCAAAGAGGTGTTGATTCGATCTTTGTAGTCATGGACAGGTTTTCAAAGATGGCACATTTTATTCCATGCCAGAAGACCAGTGATGCGACGCACATCGCAAATCTATTTTTCAAAGAGATCGTTAGACTTCATGGATTGCCGAAAAGTATAGTTTCGGACATAGACACTAAGTTCGTAGGGAATTTTTGGAGGATGCTATGGAAGAAGCTAGGAAATAACTTGGCGTTTAGTTCTGCTTATCATCCTTAGACGGATGGATAAACGGAAGTGGTCAATAGAAGTCTAGGAGACTTGCTGAGAAGCTTGGTGACAGAGCACCATAGCAGCTGGGACAATATATTGCCACAGACAGAGTTTTCATACAATGATTCACTGAATCGGAGTACAGGAAAAAGTCCATTTCAGAATGTGTATGGCACACAACCAAGAGGAGTATTTGAACTACTAGATTCAGAACAGACTGCTACTAGTAGCGCTAGTGTAGAAGAATTCGTTGAGGCGATGAAAGAACTTCACAGCAGGGTGAAGCAACGACTACTGGATTCGAACCAGGAGTACAAGTGCAGAGCAGATCATCATCAGAGACAACTTCAGTTTGAAGTTGGTGATCTAGTTCTGGCGCACTTGAGGAAAGAAAGGTTCCCAAGGGGAACATACAACAAGCTGAAGATGAAGCAAATCGGGCCATGTAAGGTCTTGAGAAAATTCAGGAAAATGCTTATGAGATTGAGTTGCCGGATGACATCGGAATATCTCCGATATTCAATGTCGCAGACTTATACCCATATAGAGCTGGAGAAGTAGAGACTGGAACTGAGGAACCAGTGATCCAGTGGGTGAAGTAGATGTTTATAGCAGAGAAGTCGCAGATGGAGTGCATACTGGACAAGAGAGTGGGTAAGAAGACAAGGTGAAAGGAATACTATGAGTATCTGGTCAAATGGAAGAATCACTCAGTGGAAGATGCCAGCTGGGAGACTAAAGAAGTCATACAGAAGCATGGACAGACCGTGCAGGAGCTCATGGACAGGGGCCCGTGAAATTTTTCAAGCCGAGGAGTATGATGCAGGAGCATCGACAACTCATCAAGCGAGCCAGCACGGAGCGGAAGACAGTTGGATAGCGCCAACACAAATTTTGAAAACACCTTGATATTGTTCCGCAAACATTAATGTGTGGAGATTTAATGAGGCGCACTTGTAAATTGTATTTGGACCTTGAGCGGATAGCTCATGTCCTTAGGTAGATGAGGCATTTAATATAGTTAATCTAAAGTAGATAGAAAATTTAATTCTAGATTTGATATCTTTAGAGCACAAGAGGGAAACGGGATATAGACACCCTCCTTTGTACATTGTAACATTATCGAGAGGATAAGCCTAAGCATTATTGAGAGCAATCAGGAAGAGAAGAGAGCATGCAGAGAAGTGTATGAAGAACACCCATGTACAGACATTGAATTAATAGAAAGAGCTTTGATTCAATTCCATGGTTGTGTTATTCTCTGTGTACTTATGATGTTATGCTCATGAATGTTTCCTTCCTGTCATACATTTGCTTTTATATGCTGTGTATGTGATTTCATGATTGAATAGAAGTCTGAGAGAGAATGTGAATGAGTTTCAATTGTTTCTCTAATTGAGCCAAGAGATTTCTGCAAGGAGTGTAGTTGAATTGTCCGCAAGGAGTGCATTGACAGAAGGGTTCAATTAGAGTTAGCTTTTGTTCTCATTCATCTCAAAAGTGCAGATTTGGCACCGGAGCCGTGCAAGGCATGCGCAGGATAGACGAAGACTCAGAGTTGCGATTCTGAGCAGAGGGATTGAAATATTTATGTTGCAGGAGTGCGCAGGATCGAAGGCTTCAACACTTAGTCGTGGTTGAAGATTTGCCACAAGGAGTGCATGCAAGAGTTTCTTCCTGAGAGATTTGAAGTCGTGAAATCCCAGGAGGGATAGACCTTCAAGTTCGTTGAAGGGACAAGCCAGAAGTTGTGCATGAGTAGGTTGAAGGGAAGAGACGCAGGTTGGCGAGCAAGTCTCGTGGAGAGGCACTTCTTGTTCGTGGATTGTAAAGAAGAGTGGATGGTCGGTATTCTCCGTGGAGAATCCGCGAGCTACCGTGGATCGCTAGACCTTCCAGGAGTGAGAGAAAGTTATAGCGCAAGAGTGAAGAAGATTCAAATCTCGAGACAGATTGGGCCATTGATCCAAGATAGCTAGGGCCGTTGGATCCATCGTGAGATCGGCTATCGGGCCATTGCGAGAAAGGAGTGGAATATTTGGCCATGGGAATCGCGATAGTGTGAGAGGCGAAGTCCCGACGGATTGCGTAAATAGTGTGGGCCACAACAGGGTGACGTAGCAGGTGACGCAAGATATCGGTGTTTCGGCATCTCGGGCATCGAGAGCTGACATAGGAGCTAATTGACCTCACGAGTAGCGAAGTCGCAAGGGAGCGAGATCGTGAGTTTCGACATTTTGGCGCATCGCGTATCGGAGGTTGGAAAGTCAAGTGTTGGGTGTCGCGAGTTGTGAAGTCACGATAGAGAGAAGTCCCAACAACGGAGGGAGAAAGTCAGCGATTGACTGACACATCAGGTCTCAGAGATTCGAAATCCTAGAGATCGACAGTGAACTCGCGAAGCCGTGAAGTTCCGATCCTCCGAGTGCAGAAAAGGAGGACTGTGAGGAGAGAATCTATGGGTAAAGAAGATTCTCGATAAGGAATCAGAAGAAACTTTGAGTTATTTGGGGCGATAAGAAAGAAGGTCCTGAGGAAGCAAACGTGCTCTGAGGAGTGCGGTTGCGTCAATCTAGGAATTCCTAATTTTTTTCGCTATCTTGTTCTAGTCTTTTCTCCCCGCCCCTTTTTTCCTCCAGAGTGAGGATCATGTTGAAGTCTCCACCCAATATCCATCTTTAGTTTTTGGCTATGGAGCCAAGCTAAGATAGGTTCTGGAGGAAGAGTTGTTTTTCCTGGATGTTCTACGGTCCATATGCATTGGTGATCCATCCATGTTTATCCAAGCCAATTGCTCGACAATGCACTGTGAGGGTACCCTGTGTTGAGAGGCCTTGGTTGAGAATGACCGAGTTGGGGATCCAAATAATTTCTAGGGCATCGACCGCGCCTTTCGAGTCTATGTGATACCATTTGCAGTTGCACCAACATCTTCTGAAGTCTAACCTGTGCATTTTGTTTCTTGGAGGAGAAGGATATCTAGGTCTTCCGATTTAATGCAGTTGTGGAGGATCCTTTGCTTGGATCTTCCATTGAGTCCCTTGATGTTCCAAGTGATGACTTTCATGATTTAACAGTTGGGTTCGTGGGAGAAGGAGCTCTCTGAGAGTTGTTGTATCTATCCTGAGTTAATCATATAGTTGCTAGCTTCCTTGATGAGCTGCTACGCTGATTTCCTACCCCTCCTTTTGTTCTCTTTTGTGTTTCTTCTTTGTTATGAGTTAGGATCTCCTCTTATGCCCAGTCTTAAGGTTTCTCCTGCTGATGAGTCCAGAAAGACTTTATGCACTTTCCTTAGTTGTTCTTCAAGTAGGGTTTGTAGATCTTTCTTGTTGAGAGCTTCTTTTAATCTATCGATATCTATTTGTGCTAGGTCTTTCTCATTCATTGCCATGATTGTCTATTCCTCCTTATATGGTGCCTTGCATGAGTTTGGGGGATAGCTCAAGGTTTGCTGGGTTGGGGACTCCTTTGGTTTCTGAATTTCTTTATCCTTGGTGCCATCTATTCATGTTGTTTTAAGGGGTTTTTCCACCTCTTCTGCCTCTAGAAGTTTTGTAAGGGCTTTGAAGGAGTTGGTGTTAGGGTGTTTATAGATATTGTTGACTGGAGGTTTCCTCTGCATTTGCTTCCTAGGATTTTGTACTTGGGTAAAGCCATCCTTTGGATTTTCTTCCTCAGCTGACTTGGGGGGGGGGCATTGAGGGGGAAGTCTCTGAAGAGATACCCATGCTCATGGCATTTTCTTCATCTGAACGATACATGATCATAGTCTATTGTCTATTCTGACTCCCCATCTTGATATTCCATGGTTATCGAGCCTCAGAGGGCTTTGGATATGTCCATATAGACACATATTCTAGCATAGGAGGTGTATTTTTTATGCTTAGTGGCTTCTGAGGATTTGACATGTTTCCCTAGAGTATTTCCTATGCCTAACAAGATTTCTTCTAGCCAAAATTATTGAGTCAAGTTGTAGAGATGTATCCATACCAGGGCATAGGTGAAGTTCTCTTTCTCCGGGGAGAAGTGTTTTGTCCAGTATCGCAGATATAGCCCCGTTGAGTTGTAGAAGTAGGGTCCTCCTTTGAAGATACAATCTTTGTCCTCTAGACTGTAGAAGATAACTGTGAAGAATCCCTTAGAAATCAGCTGGAGTTCATAGTCCCCCTTAGGGTTCCACCAGGTTTTGATCCATCTAGCTAGGTCTCTTTCTGAAGGATAGAGGCCTAGGAACTTGCCTATGAGGGCATGATCCCTCATGAATTGGGTGTGCTCTCCTATTCTGTTGCTTTTTATAGTGTATCTTGGTGTCGTCTGGGTCTGCGGAATGCATTTTCCTAGGATCCATGCACGAGATGCTTTTGGATGCGAGGTCTCAGCATCCATGTTCATTCCCTTGTTGTCATTCATTTCGTTCTGCATGAACTGCTCTCTCAGATGTTGCGGCGGTTCAAATGACTGTCTGTGTGCGCATGCATTGTGTGGGTCGTTCACTGTAATGTTTCAGTATGAGGGGGCATATGCGCCCTCTTTAGTTGGCATGTTGTTGCGCCGCTCAGAGCTACAGCGTGATGCATGTCAGAGGATAACAAAGGTGTTCGACTGGGAAGGCGGGGGATTCAAAGAGCATGAAACCTAAGTTGAAACCCTAGTTGCAGAGCGCCATCTCCCCTTATTATACTTATAGTTGATCATGAATTAAATTAATATTGATAATTTACTTATTAAATATATAGATTTTTTAAAAGTAAAATATAATAATTATTAAATAATAATATATATATTTTTAAATTAAAATATACTAATTATTAAATACAATTTTAGGAATCCAATAATAAAATAATGAAAAAGAAACAATGTGATTTAAAATAACAAGGAATAATATATATTAAAAAGTATATATATAAAAATTAGATTACAATGTATCTAGATAATGATAAAATTGAAGGTAGGTTAATATAGAAATTACAATATAGAAATATAATTACAACGTTGTTCCTAATGCAACAATTACAATATAAAAATTACTAATCTAGAACAATCTTGCTCCTACTGCAACAACTACAATATAGAAATTACTAATTTAATTTGTACTAATAATTATATGAATATAATCTAGGACAACGTTGCTCCTAGTGCAACAACTACAATATCTAAATTACTAGTTTAATTTGTACTAATAATTATATGAATATAATTTATGACAATATTTCTCCTATGCAACAACTACAATATCCAAATTACTATTTTAATTTGTACTAATAACTATATAAATATATTTAACACAATATTGAAACTTTAATATTCATAAAGATTGGATTAGAAAATAAGAAACAAAATTGAAAATACATATAAAAAGTTTTAACATCTTTTAAAAATTAAACTTTACATTTATAAACTTCAAACATATTTGTAAATTTGAAGCATTATTCTTGTTTTGATTAGAAAAAGTTAAATAGTGCTACTCTTGTAATATGAAAATACAATAAAATTCAATGAGATGGTTGGTTGATAGAAACAACAAACTGGAGCAAATGCTTGCCATGGATAAGGTATTGATTTATTCTACTTTCATGTTTATTCTGGGCTTCAATAAAATCACACATGCATTAAAAAAAAATTATATCCACAACTATAAAGTGAGTATTATTAAAAAAAATTACTTAGATAATTTGTAAAATAATATTTAGTGTAGTTTAATCTTTGTTTTATATTATTTGTAATAAATTATGTATTTGTGATAATGGAATAAAAATATTTACATTTTAATTTAATAGAATTTCAATTTAAATCTCTCTATTTCTGAAGCTAGTTTCCAAGATCTCATTTTGTTGATGTTGAAGCTCCCAAAAAAACTCTCAATTTCCCAAAACAATTCCCAACCAATTAGGGAAGTTTCCTACTAATTCCCAAGATCCCAAAACTTCATAAACCAATTTCATAAATGTTGAAAATTCCATGAGCAATTACGAAAAACAATCTTCCTTCTAAAAAAAGAGAGGTGAAGATAGGTTGTTTAACCTAGAACCAAATTAAAACAAAAATATGTTAAATTTATAGAAGAAAACTTTAGTTTACAAGTTCCATAAAAAGAGTAAGTATAAATTAACTGAAATGAATATGAAGCTAGAGTAGTATGTGTTAAATTTATATAATACAATTTTAAATTAAAATCATAATAAAGAGAAATATAAATTAATTAAAATAATTATGAAGTTGGATTAATGTTTATTAATTTTTAGTATTTAAATAGTTTTTTTTGTAAGCAAGAAAAATATTATATTAAAATATAAATGTATAGGGTTTCACATCATATTAGTAGTGCTTGAGGTACAGTCTTGCCTATCAAAAGCATCTATAAACCAAGATGTTTGTGGGCCTCCTCAAAGTAAAACCATCTTAGCTCACAAAATCTGTGGGCCTCCTCAAAGTATCCTCATAGTAAAACCAGGTTAGCTCACAAAATGAATAGGGTTTCACACCATATTAGTAATGTTTGAGGTACAATGTTTCCTATCAAAAGGAAATACAAACCAATATGTTTGGGGCCTCCTCAAGGAAAACCAGGCTAGATCACAAAATTAATTTGTAGTATATTCATACTAAAACCATAAAAAAGACTTGACTGAGTCTTTGAGGAAGAAAACCAACTATGGGTAGAAAACAAAGATAATAGACAGAGATGATCAAAATTGTTGAAAGCTAGATAAAAGAAAGAGAAGGAGGTATCAAACATTGAGATAGAGAACATGGGTAGTAGATTTAGAGGTCCTTGCAACGAGCCTCCATTTCTCTTAGCCAACCAGGAGACTAATCAAAAATTTATTCTGAAACACAAATGCTTCCAACCATTGGCCAAATTACCACCATCTTGGTATGATAGTATAGCTCAATAGTGCAATGAAACTTCAAATCCTAATTCCTGGTGCAAACCAAATATGGAAATGATTATCCCACCTATTGAGCAACATCCTCATATTCACGATAGGCTTGGATGATTTTCACATCTTATTAAAGTGGATGCATAGCTTCTTGTGCATATGGGGAGACAAATTTGTGGTTATGTGTCACTACTTCCTCTATTGTGAGGGCCGCACAGGTTTTGTGGGTGAAAGTCACCCTTGCATGAGAACCACGAGGGGCCATGGAAAAAATAATGTAGAGCACCTCTCAATCATGGGTTGGGTTGTGGCTGGACGTCACCCTTGCATGAGAACCACGAGGGACCATGGAAAAACTAATTACGCTGAAAGGAGTACACCTATTAGCAATGGGCACAATTAATCACCTTTTAATCTAAAATTCTAATCTAATGGTTAACAATTGAAGATGCTAGCATATTCTTAGTCGTCCTCCCAAATCAATGAATGTGATTTACTCTTCATAACTTCCTTGTTTTCTGAATGCATCCATTAACCTATTTACTTTTTAACATTTACCTAATCATATTAAGAAATTACTGTAGCACTATATGATTGCCACGTTTAAATGATTAACCTTTGAGATTACCACTTTTAGATTTCCTCAACTGTCCAGGCTTTCATTTTTTGGCTACCAGTGCGTTTCATTTTCTAGCTGGCAGTGTGTTTCAGTCTCGCTAAAGGGTTTGGAGGCAGGTCGCGTTGGATTTCATCCCTCTCCTAGAAGGGTGAGTGCCTCGTGTATTATAATTGGAATATCAACTATCGGTCGCTCACGTCTCCATCTTGTTTGTTTGCCAGGAGAATCAAGGGATTCAATAGCAGCTTTAACGATGTGTCTGATTGATCGCCATTTCCCTCTCCCTCTACTTGAAATGTTTCTTTCGTTTCATTTCATTTTCTATCTTTCCGATACCTTTCGGTGTTCTCTAGCTGTGAATTAGAGGTTGTGCTAGTGTATAACACCTCCCGATCATTGAAAGGTTCCATAATAGAGCATAGAGTACAGACAAGAATGAAGACTAATGCCATATTTAGCTTCTTATCCCCTGTGTCGATATGTCTATCGACACTTGGACAAATTTTTGAACTACATGCGAGGCCATGAATGGAAACTTAATAATGTTCAAACTAGCCCCCATCCACATTGTATCTTCACACTTCCTCCATAACCTTCATCGGGTCTAGTCAGTGTGGATCGTAATCCATTGCTCGTGGAGTGAAGCCTAATGAAGCGATGGTGAGAGGATACACATCCAAGTGCATGGGATAGAGGAGGGAACTAGTTCCCTCAACATCGCCATTCATAATTCCAACTTGATTACCTATCACTCGATCCTAGAAACTGGAGTCTACAAGAGATAGATTTTGGAAACTTTGTTTAAGAGAAGGGTATGAGAGATCATCCTAGTTTGAATCCAGCACAATGATGGGATCATAATCCTTTCATTAGAAAGGAAATCCTCCACCTTATTGGCCTCTCTCTTGTCATAAAAGGGGATGAGGGAAGAGATTCTTTGGATCGTCAAATGAATAAGATCAAGATCGGCCTCTAAATGCCAACTACAAGATATTTTGCTTGGAAGAGATCTACTTTGAATCCTGGTGAGCATGTTAATTATGAGTTGAGGGTCTCCTTCTACAATGATCATTGAGTAGTGGAGAGAATGAGCTACTCGTACATCATGGAAAAGAGCCCAGAGACCAACAACATTGGTCGAATTTATGTCGATATATCTCGTATAGATCCCAAGGATATTTCCCTCAACATTTTTGAAAAAACCACCATAAATTGTAGGGCCAGGTTTCCTTTAGAGGCTCCATCAAAATTGAGTTTGAAAAAACTCACCGGAGGAGGGGAGCAAGAACAGGGAGAGGAAACCCAAGGAGGGTGAGAGGTAGAGGAATGGATGGCAAGGAGGGCGAGAGGTAGAGGAATGGATGACAAAGAAAGGTAAGGGGGTCTTGCTATAAATAATGATATGCCCTCTGTAATTGCACTTAAGAGCTCCACCATGCCACTAGGCAGAGTGAACAATTTCAAGAATGTTCTACTTAATCCTGGACCATATGCAAGAAATTATTTGGACTTCCCCTTTAAAAATATGATGTTTCTTTTCTTTCCGAGTCTCTTAGAGAAGGAAGACAAGAAAAAGATGCCAAATACAGTTAAGGATAAGGTTTTGAAATCCTTAGGCGTGCTAACAGGAAATGGTGAGTCGTACAGAATCAGGGCATCAGGGCATCGATCAGATTGAAAGAAGGAGATGGATCCTTAATCCCAAATGGTTGAGTAAAAACAACATTAATTAAGGATATGCTCAAGGGATTGTCCATAAAACTTTTCCACTCACCTAATTGTATTGTAAAGTTGTTTTGCAAGTGAAAGAAGCCTGTCTTCTTTAAATTTTGGAAACTTCCAAAGCATGAAAATGGTGTTGCATGAAAATATTTTTAGAATTGTATATTGTACTTTTATACGTTTATAAGCCATGTTCATTGCTAAAAAAAAATTGACTATAGTGCTCTAAGAATGGACATTTAAACGTGTCAAATGTATTTTGAAATGAAGATTCAATCTAATTGATTGTCTAATTTTATTTAATTGGTTAAGGGTTTTTTAATAGTTTTATAAAGAATTTACAAATTCACTGTTAAAAATAATGATAAACAATGTATATACATTCAATTCGAAGGTTGGAAGATGCAACTAGAAGGTTGAAAGATGAAACTAATTATGCATGAATTATGTTAAAATTTTGGAAAAACACTTTCAAAAACTATGAATTATTGGTGAAATTCTTCTTCCAAGGTATGCCTTCAAGTTCCATATCCTTAAATGTTCAATAACACCTCGAAATATAAGAAAATAGAAATAAAAATTGAAGTTATTCACACAAAAATGAAAAGGTCAAAATCACATTTATATAGATAATACACATTCAATTAAAATGTTTTGAAAAATTTATATATAAATATTATTAGATATAGATTTTTTGTTTTTAATATTACTAGAAATAAATTTTTTGTTTTTAAAATAAGTTATTTTCAATAAAATAGAAGTTGTTTTTAAAAGAGAGTTATTTTTTGAAAAATTTACATATAAATATTATTAGATATAGATTTTTTGTTTTTAATATTATTAGAAATAGAATTTTTGTTTTTAAAATAAGTTATTTTCAATAAAATAGAAGTTGTTTTTAAAAGAGAGTTATTGTAAATTTTTTTAAATGAAGAGATAATAAATTATATGAATATGCAAATGAAAATAAAAATTATTAATGAAAAGAAAAAAGTAATTAAATGTTTCAAAAAATATTGAAATGAAATTGAAGTTTATGATAATTGTGGAATTACATAAAAGAAAATAAAAAACCAAAATACATAATAAATTACTCATACTATTTGTAAAAAAAAATTTAAATAAAGAGATGATAAATTATATAAATATGCAAATAAAAATAAAAATTATTAATGAAATTAAAGTTTATAATAGTTGTGGAATTACATTAAAAAAAAACCAAAATACATAATAAAAATAATGCTATGATAACTAAAATGTTAAGTATATTTAAAACTTTAATAAATAAAATAAAAAAAAGAAAATACATAATAAAAATAATTCTATAATAACTAAAGTGTTAAGTATATTTAAAACTTTAATTTCTAAAATATAAAAAATAAAAACATGAAAAATAGATTAATGTGACATCAAATTTATATGTTTAATTTTTTATTAATTTATATATGTTATTATAAATTAATAAAATTCAATTCAATTTTAATTTAAAATGATAAATAAAAAAATATAAATAAAGAAGTAGATATGAAAAATGGTTTTGATAAACTATTAAAAAAACAAAAAGTAATGAAAACATATAAAACCTATTTATTCTTGTAAAAAAATTGAGTGCATTGAACTATTTAATCGCACTCATCAATATAACTTATATCGAATAGATGTTAAGTTCAATTCATCTTAGTTTTTCTATATAGAATAAAAATATGTAACAAATTTAAAATTTAAAAGCGAAAAAACCAAAATTTCTTACTCGTTGACACTTTTATTCGACACTCACATATTTAAGGATTCTTAAGTCATTCTAGAATTACATCTATGTTGATAAGAATGTATCCAAAAGATTGTAAATAATATCATTAAAAGGAAATGTGGAGAGGAAAATAAGGAAAACAAAACCGCTCTCTGAGATAAATGATAATGCCTTTGAATAGTCTTTGTTTTAGCTTTTGATAAGAGTATTTTTCTCTCCATTTTATGAGTTGCTTATTGTATGGTTTGATATAAAAAAAATTATCTTGATGTTTTTAAGATAAACCAGCACTTTTCAACATTGTATGTATAGGAAACAAAGATACACCTTATGTATAGAAAACAAGGAAATTGTGAAATAATTTTTCTTGTTGCAAAATTATAACTCTACCATTTAGGTAGTTTTGCAATCAGATTAGTAGTTCACAAAACAATAATACACTACTGAAATATTCATTTCAATATCATGTAATGGAAGCATAAACTAGAAAACCAAATCAAACAAACATGAACGCAAGAATTTTTGGGTAAATACTCCTAGAAAAACCTAGAGGGAAAACTAGTGTTGAGAATGATTTTATTATGCTAAAATCATGGCTCTTGTAATAGGGATAATGGCCCACTAAGAGAAATACAACTGTAGATTGACCTAGCAAGGGCTGACATATTGTATAATCAATTCTGGTAGACATTTTTTAGGCATCCGTGATTGTCTCTTTAGTGACCTGTGGATATCCGTGACTTTCCCACTGTGATCCGTGGATGTCTGAGACTGTCTCTTATGTGACTCACATATGTGTATGGAAAACCTGTACAGAAATCTCTGTATTCTCTAGCACATTCTTGTGGCTTCCTTGTATTGAAACCTACCTGAGTATTCCTTTGTTCTCTCTTCTCCTTGAGCTGTATGATCTCTAGATGAAGGTCCTTCTACATCTATCCAAGATCTTGAATCATGGTCCTTCACGATCCAATACTCAACATTGAATCCCTCAACACATGTCAAGTGTACACTCTCTAATGACTCCACACTAGCAAAAGTCCTTCTTTGTTATCTCTGTGTAAATTGTTTTCCCTTGTTCATCTTGAGTCACACTCCTTCGTATCCAAGCACTCGAGCAAAGGTCATTCTCTACTCTTGAGTGTGAAGTTGGTGACTCCACACTGGCAAAGGTCTTCCTTTTCTATCTATGTGAATTGTGACTTCCTCCTTATCCTAACCTTGCTTTTATAATCATGAGTTACAATCTATTTCTAATTTCAAAAGTGATTTATGGTTGACATTACTTCTCACACTCACTTTTAGCTTTAGATTACATGCTACATGATAAACACTTTTAACATGTATCATAAATAACTCAACTAATTAATTACATAATTAAATAAAAACAATTTACTTTAATAATTCCTTTAATTAAAGTAAATGCAATAGTAGAAGGCTTTGGATGATTTTCACACATCTAGACACATAGACTTGTGCAGAAATACCTTTCTTATGCTACCACTAACATCAACACTCCCTCTTAGTGAGGCAGGGATTTCCTGAAGATCCACCTGGAACTTGGTCTGCATCCGACTCTGACAAAATGTCACACATGCCATCCTGCATATTAGCATTCCTCCAACCCTGTTGGTTAGTTTCTCCTTGAATAATGAAAGTCTCAAAATAGATGAAACTACATATCAATGCCACGAAGTTTGAAAACTTCAATGAAGGTCTGCTCTCCCTCAACGTTCTCCTAGAATTCTTCTTCTCCCAAGCATCCATCAATGTCATACCATACCAACTTGGTCTCTTGATAGGACTATAGGGGATAACTCCCTCTTCCTATATGAAGATTTACTCCCCACACTGTAAGTCTATGAACTCTTCTTATCCTTTGTGTGTTCACCCTTTGAAGCCTCCTGCTCCTCATCCTTTATCACTGAGATCGATCCATGATCCAAGATCCCCTTGGATCCCCTTACATGGTGGCCCTAGAACCTGTATAAATTTCTCTCTCTAACACCAATGCTTAATTTTGTGTCAGAGATAGCTCCCTATGAAAATATGAGTACTTTCCCTTTCTAAAAAGTAACTGCAAAACACATGTCCTCCAAAACTGAAAATAAGATCATGTTCTTCTTCAGTTCTAGTAATAAAACACATCTTCCACCTCCAAAACACCTCTTGACTTGAGATGAAACCTAATTGTCCCAACTCCTTCCACACCACACTTGACATGAGTTCCAAGATCCACATGTAAACTTGATTCCATATCTAACCAACTGGTGAACAAATCATGTGTCCTTGAGGGCCTCGACACTCCATATCTGCAATCTTAGGGCGTCGAGACATAATCTCCTTAGTTATCCAAAAAATGGGGATAAAATTTGTCTCCTACTTGGGGACATGTGCTCATCGTAGAGTGCATGAGAACCGTAACATATCCTGGTAGAATTGTGCCTATAAGGAAACATCAAAATTTCAAGTGCAAGATGGCCTACTCATCCTTGTTCTCATATGATTATAATCAAAACCAACTAAGATAGAAAAATATTTTTTTTACATTTTTTCAAAAATTTCTAAGCTAAGCATGAAATCAATATGCAAGGAGAGAGAAATGAAAATGAAATGCATCTGAACGAGTATGAGAAACCAAGATGCAAATGCAGGGGGTCAAAATGACTTACCTACATACCTGCGGCATGGGCCCTGAAGAAAGCATGTGACCTGGATGTGAGGTTGGAGAAGAGATCCATCTACCTGTAGTGTCATCTTCTTCCCATGTAATGTTGTTAGATAGTACCTTTCTTTGTGATACTTCTTCCTGATGATGTAAGGGCTAAGGCGTGAATTTTTGTTTGTTTGGTCATATCCGGGCTTGCCCTTTCTCTTGTTCCACATGAGAACAACACTTCCTTCATTGAAATCAATGCAAGGTGTATTCTAATTGTATGAAGGCTCTATGTGGGTTGTCTCTTTGACAATTTATTCATGTTTCTCATGTTCTTCTTTCACAATTTGAATAGACCCTATATTCTTCCCATGGTATTTTGCAATCTTCTTCTTATTTTTCCATCGGAGAAACGTCTCTATGGAATATTCCTTCATGAAGGGTAAATCAGATGGATAATACTCAATAACTTATGAAGGAATATCATAATAATGTTCACTGACATAGTTAGGGCCCCTCAGATCCATCGCACACGTATCTTTCTTTTACCTATTATGTAAGATCTCATACATGCCATCACCCATGGGATTATATGCATGTGTAAGGTTCATGTTAAGGAAAACTCCAAGGGTTGAGGACCAGGTCCTTGACACGAGAATCCCCTAGGCATTTGGAACATCGATCACCAATATGTCCATGAGGACATTGATATGTGGAAAATTTATCAAAAATACATCAACATCTTCACACACCCCCAGGACCTCGACTCTTCTTGAATCAATACCACAAACATTGCCATAAGGTGAGGTTGCCTTAAAACCGAGTTGTTTTATCACCTTGAATGACATCACATTTGTTGAGGCCCCTAAATCAAGCATGGAGTTGTTCAAGAGGAGGCCATTCATGCCTAATGAAAGATAGAAAGAAAGGTTATTTTCCTTTGGTCGATCGAGATACATAATGTTCAAGACGATGGGAGGATCCTCCTTCTGGGATAGCACCTGTAAGATTTTCAAAATTTCCTTTTTCATAGAAGGGATTTTACACATCTCTGTCATAGGGACCATCATATTCAGTTTTCCAGACATGCTTGCAACATCTATATTCAACCAAATGTCATATGTAGGAGTTTTCTTAGGAAGAAAATCACATACCGGTGGTGGAGGTGGTAGAGCCACCTTTTGTGCTAATGGAAGAGGAGTATCAGGTTGTGATGAAGGGGATACAGATTTTTTTCTTTTTTAGGTTAGAATTTACCTCCTCCTTAATTCCTTCTTCTGATCATCTGTCAATTTATTTAAGGCACAGAGTCTCCCCTCTCTTTCACCTATTCTTTAGGCTTCATTGATCTATTCTTGGGTAACATGTTCCTAATCAAAATTGTAAAACATGAATTTATATCTTCAGGATAATCTTCGTCTCGTCGAGGTAAATCATCTTCCCTGTGGGGTTCTTGGCATGGGAGACACCGAGATTCTATATCAATTGTCGCAATAGGTTTCAAAGTATCTAGTGCCTTCACCTCTTATTAAGGTCTTGGTTTCCAACCAGTGGAATCTCTTTGTTGTTTGGAAAATAGAGGTATGGGAGCATATTGATTTCTTTCCACTGTAATCATAAGGTTAATAAGTTGATTTTGCACATGAAAAAACTAAGTATTCATTTGGTCTATCTTCCAAGTCAGGAGAGTAATTGGATTAGGAACATTGTTGTTGGAAACCTTCGTCCTTTCTTATGTCTTGGTACAAGGGTACTGAAAAGGTTCTATTTTTTAATCAAGGAGATTATCTTCAATGTCAATATTGAACTCTTTATCCTCTACCAATGATGTGGGATTTTTATCTTTGAGAATGTATTGGAACTACCATTCAAAAGAATTAAGGTAAATGAGATGAACTGATGATGTTTTAGGACGAAAATCTGTTGGAATTTGATTGTACAAACTGTAAAATATGGAAATGAATTACTTTACTGTTTCATTCTCCTTTTTCTTTATTTGATTGAACTGAGTCCCAAGTGGCCGACCATCTTCCTTTTTTGACCATCTTCTCTTGAATATGTTGGAAAAATCATCATAGGATGTGATATGATTATCACAGAGTTCTATGAACCAATCAAGGGCTTCCTCAGTCAATGATGAAACAAATAACCTCATGGCCACATCTTCATGATTAATACCTACATTGTCCATGTCTGGATCCATGACTTAAATGTGGTCTTCAATAGTTATCACATTGTTTCGTGGGAACTTTGGGAACCACTTGTTGACTTTTGTTGGAATTGTTTTAGGGTAACCTTTGATATTGGCCATGTTAAGGGATTTTTAGAGGCCCCTTTCCCAAGGGTGATCCATTGGAACAAGAGGGAGGGTATTATGGAAAAGATTTTTACCAACAGGAGACTTGAGAGGAGGCCTTCTTTGGTAAACCTTAGAAGGCTTGAACGTACCATGGGAAAAGGTTTGGGGAAAGAAGGATTTTGGGAAAGTGGTACCAGATGATTTTCAAGATGAGCTCATCAAGGAAAAGGGAAAGAGAACGTCCCTTAGTTGGAGTATCCAGTCAATCTAAGGGAAAGGATTTGGGACAACTGACTAAAGTGTCAATAGGGTGCGAAGAAGATTCAAAATATTCCTTGGAAACGATGCCAAAATGTTATAGCACAATGTCACTTCGATGTAGGTCCCGCACTTCAAGGGTGACTAATTCACTCTAGGGAGTCGATCTCAATGACCCTAGGGGAATGATATGGATATGTATAGATATGGAAGTGGAACCCCTAGAGTTCAATTCTAAGTGCAGTGAAATGTGTGGAATGAATTCTTGGGAAGGTTCAATGGTTTCCAAGTATGTTGAGTAACTTTTAAATGGTGAAATACCTACCCGAGACACAAGAAAAACCACTTTGCAATGATGTATGTTAGTTGGGTCAGAAAGCTAAGCTTGTTGTCCTTAATTTTCATAAATAGATAAAAATATATATAATAAATAATATGGTACTACAAGTTGCTCAATAAATGTTAGATATCAAGTAGAAGATACAAGATAAAGACTAGTTAATGACTAGTTAATGACTAGCTAAACTCAAGATAAAAAACTAATATTCTATCATAAAATATAAGGTTGTTGTAAACACTTGGCTACAGAAAATTATATCATCCTTATGGCTGTAAAATTAAATGTATTAAATAAATAAAATCAACCACTTAAAACCCTCAAACTTTGCAAAAAAGTGTGCTAGGCCAAGAAGAATAAATCTGCAAACTTTGAGCAAAATCTAATGGTTGATAAGAAAGTTATTCAAGCAAATGAGTTGGGGTTTCTACAGCCCTAATGGCTGAAGATTAAATTTTATAAAAACATAAATAAGTATCCCCTTGATGGGGATTCCCTAGTGGTTGTTACGTTCCCAAGGCACAAGGAATGCAATCCACTTTGCAAGATGTAAAAATGACCCAAAATCACGTTTCCCAATGCAATAATTTGTTTCTCTAATGCAAGACTAATGCCTTTTGTTATGGGTTAATGGGTTCGAAAAGAAAGAGCTAGGGTTACTAAATCCTTGTGGGTGTAAATCCTCTTATTTCCCAAGGCATGTATCCTAGCTAGGGTTTGAATATGAGGGGTGTAAATCCTCCTACTTCTTGAACTAAACCCTTGCAAAATAACTTTAAAATCTTAGCAATTATGGTGGAAACTAGGATAGGGGTGTATATCCTTATACTCCCTATCTATCCTTGGAAAAAACAACCTTATATTGAATTATAAATGATAATAACAAAGTAAAGAGACCATAACATTCAAGAAAAAGCATTAACATGCCAAAGTAAGCCTCCACAAAAGAAGGAGAATGACCTCCTAGAGATAGCACACCATCATCATCATCACACCATAACCAAAAATAATTATTCCATAGTACAAGATGAAAAACACTCTAAGTATAGAAAAAATTTCAGACCAATACTTCTCACAACAGGGAGAGTTATGTTCAAATGAGATCTTATGATCTCTTGTTTATACAAAATGTCACTAAGGTAACTTGTCCATATATTAAGGGGTAAAACAAAAGACTAGGGCTCAAAAACCCTAATCTTTCCCCCTTTAAAAAAGTAATATTAAAAAATTCATTAAAGTTTCACTTTTGCATAAATAAAACCCTAATTTAGTAGGACGTCACCCCTTTAGGGGGCGTTTTATCATTTGGAGGAGGTCATTGGTGAAGGAAAGGAGTAAATAGGCTTCCCAAAGCCACCTGTAAAGCATCCAAAAACTTGAACTTTCATGATGAAGTCTCAATCCCCTTCAAAACATCCAAGTGCCAATGTATGTCACCTCACCACCAAGCCTTAACCCCCTAGGTGATGTCATGCCTCTAGGAGTGACATTTTTCCTCTCCTAGGAAAAAAATTTGGCATGTGGGGGTTAGGCTATCTTGTCTGAGTCATCTTCAAGGCCTTCCAATTACGATCTTTCTCATCTCGCATGCAGGCCCTTGGCATCCAACCTATGGGCTTGTATCCCCATGGAATCCCAAGCTAGGCTTGTTGTCCCAAAATTGTCCACCAACTAGGTCCTGCAAAGACAAATGAGTACTCCCTCCAAGGATCTCAAGCCATAACATCATGATAAGTGAATCCAATCAATAAATGATCCACCCAAGTATGTGCATCAAAGATCACTATATAAAATAATTAATTTCTCAAAGACACTATGTGACTTGTCAAGGTTGAATATGGGAGCATTGACTAGGTGTTCTCTTGGGTAGATCTTTCCCTATGTCAAGGGAAGTTTCCAAGTGTTTCCTCTCTAATACATGTAAAGTGGGTTAAATGGTTGGGTTCAATACTCAATGGGCATAGGGCTCATTACATACAAGGGGTCGTAGTGTCTCATTCATGGGTTCTTTTGTAAAGGGTGTGTGGTACCTTCGTCTGCAATGCACTTTTTCCCTGTTCATTATTTTACATTATTTTATTCTTTCGTAATTTTAGGGAGAGGTTGAAGGTCATTTACCTGGCGTGGTGACCAGATAATGGCAATGTCACCCACAAATACCTACTGGAAATGAGAAGGTTGGCTCGCGATGATACCCCCTTTCTTTCAGCCATGCAATTGAGAGACATTACCCTAGTTTGGTGACCAGATGATGGAAATCTCCTACCACTATAAATTCATGGATGTGATAGGTTAGCTTGTGATGTTACCTGTTATCCTTCAACTAACCTTTTAAGCATTATTTATTATATTGTGGGTCCCCTTTACTCAAAGATAAGAGTTTCACTTCTTTCTTAGGTGATCCCTAGGCGAAGCATATGAAAGGTTTATACATGTATTTTATCTTTTACCCAACATCAATCCCTCTGGGCCTTCAACCCCGTCTTCCCATAGAATGAGGGACAAATCCTTCTTGGGTCAATACACCCTAAAATCCCAACAGATAAGGAAATGGATGAGAATAATTATGGAAAGTGGTAAATATGGTGAGGAATGGTGCGATGGCTCTTTAAGGGAGTTCCTAGTAGAAAAACCATCCCCAGGGAATGCCACTTACTAGGGCACAATGTCAAACACCAAGGTGAAGAAGGGAAAAAGGCATAATTTCCAAGCATATATCATGAAATGAATAGAAATATAAGATACAACATACTCAATTGGCTTAAATATTGAAATTATTCTAACCATAATACTGACATGTACCTCATGGAATAAGGCCCACTAACTTCCAGAAGCGAGTTGATGTGGTGGATTCCATCTGGAAATCTATGAACATATTTAGTGGTGAGAGGGGTTTACAACTATGCAAAAGGGTATTATTGGTCATGTAGTCTCTTGGGACTCCATATCTACAACCTGAGGGCCTCGAGACATAATCTCCTTAATTATCCACAAAATGGGGATAACAAGGAAAAAAGTGGTGGTGGGAGTGGATGGTACATAAGTGGGTTGTGATGGACCCTCATAAGTTGTACAAGTGATTCCAACACCCTAGGCCTGGAGAAAGGAAACCCAGAAGCAATGCCTAGGTGTTGAGGGGGTGCCATACTATTATACCTAGCAAATGTATTGACGACCTACATACACATGAATAAAATTGACCTATTAGTAACAAATAGTAAAATTCAAAAACATAAAAACAAACAATTTGAGAATTATGCGATATTTAACTTCACATGATACATGTGAATTTGGTGACCTGTGCATCCCAAATGGACAATCCCCAACATCACCTCGTGTCAAATACTATAGAAACAAGAGAACGTATAAAAAATTTGAGGATGTCATAAAATATAGAAATATGGTGAATATATCAAATGTGATACATACCTGTGTGTATAGTGCACCCAATGAACATGTTTCCTCTATTGTTGCATTAGTGGTGGGGCTAGGCATTGATGTATGCATAGGTGTAGAGTGTTAGCTGTTGGGATGCAACAACTAAAAAGAAACTTAAAATCACACATACACACACACACACACACACACACANTATATATAACGATGAAGAACATAGAGAGGGTTAAGATACTAACCTCCGCCATGAAGCTATGTTGTCAACTGGGCTCTATAGACCCATAACATGTCTTCCTACAACTCGATCATGTGTGAGGTTCACATGGACGACTACTATGTCCATATTTCCACTCCTCATTGTACTCTCATGTGCATTTTAACGCTCCAAATCCTCTGTTAATGTCACTGGTAAGAACCTCTTGCCGAAATAGTGCAACAAATCTACTGTGTTGCATTAGGCTATGAGTTAATGAGGAGATATCTATATGTACTTGTTGCAAGTTCTCTGCAATAGGAGGATGTTGGGTAGTGTGGTTGCGCCTTCGCCTGGGGGATGGGGACCTAACTTGGGGTCATTCCTGACATGCTCTCAGTCCTATGTGGACCCTTGACCCACCCCATGGACGTCACCAATGTCAAAGTAGTTGACATGTTTACCCATAATAAACTTAGCCCATAATTTTCTTAGAAAATATAAGGGCATCTCTGTGTTATTGTAGGGAGGTTTATCAAAAACCATGTACCACCTACCCATATAGTCTTTCTTATCTTGGGATGGATGCACCAATCAATGGAGATGGATTTACTATTCAATGGTAGTTCTTTCCCATCTCTAGGATCCCTAAAAATAGACAATATTTGTCGTTTTGAAATGCCTAGTTCTTTGACTTGGTTTCTGTCTAAACCAGTGCTATAGTACTCATACATTTGTGCCCTATAATCAGAAACATAGGTCAATTTCCCTTGGGCAATTGCAATGGACTGCACAATGATGTCCAAAGAAGTGGACAAGGAGACTTTGCTAGGCTCTCTAATCTCCCTTAATTGTTCTTCAAGGGTTTGTAATATAACCAAACCCTCATCAATTTCAGTGGTTACGTTGTGTGGTGGTGGTGGGTTGGGTTTTTGAACTTATTGGTTTTCTTGTGAGAAATTTAAATTCCCTTGGGGTTCCATTGTATTATATATGCTACAATTTAAAATCCATGGCATGTAAATTAGGTTCTTTTTTTATTTAAAATACAAAATTACGTTTTTTTTTTAAATTTAGATTATTGGGAGAAAAATACTAAAATGGGATGACTAAATTGGATTAAAATTAATAAAAATGTAACATACCTGGACATGGTGGCCCCCTCCTCCCTTTCTTCCTTTTCTCTATCTCCACTATGTTTTCCCAATGAGAGAAGTGCGAGTGTGATTTGTTCACAATGGGAACAAATCGCACTTGGGCCCCTAATATATTTTAATCAGTAAGAACACACATGTGGTTTTTCCACTCAAACTTTGTGGAAATATACATGGAGGTTAGACCATATTCTAACCTATAGGTGTAGGAATGCGTGCGCGTTCCTAAGAATGTGCACATGTTCCTACGAGTGCACGTTATTAATCATGCCCTTGCCACTTTTTTGGCCACCATGTTCTTTCACTCACCCATGCAAAAGTTATGTCTCCCTCTAGTTGACCTATCATGTTAACCACCATGGTATGAGAGGATGGCACATCATCCCCCTTTATTCATGCATATTTTGTTAGCCACATGAGGAATTTCAAGAAGATTCTAGAAGGTTCAAAACCCTACCACAATTGAAGGTTGAGGAAGTCAAAAAACTACCCCTAGATGGTGGCTATCAATCTATGTTAAATATTGGGCCACTAGGAGGGCAAGGGATTCCATTCTATGTTATTGTATTTTGTTGCATAGCAGAGCATAGAATTGGGAGTGGGAATTTAGAGAGCATAACAGAGGAGGTTAATGTTTTGTAGCATCCTAGCATGCCATATGTCTCAAGTAACTCCATAGAGAGTTCCTTCTCTTTTGTACTTGCATTATTTCCATACTAGAGAAAAGAGAGCAGAGCGGTCTCACTTTCTTGTTGGGTTTTTTGCCATAAGGGTTTGCTAGAGAAAATGTCTATGTTATCTTGTGGATGGTGTGTGATTGTATTTTAGTGTTCTCTATCTTTTTCATTTTATCTATTTCATGCATAAGAAAAAAATTAGTAACTAAATATTTTGGAATCTAAAGGAGTTTAACCTTCATAGTGTCGATTTCATTTTACTTATAAGATCTGTTGTGACGAACTATTCTAGTGGAATATCTACAATACTTTACAAATCATCTACCCTCATGGCGGTAACAGATTCATGTGGCTTGGCCATTTCTTTTTCCTACTCATCTGCTTTATATCTCCAACACTAACTTTCCTCTTGAATCTACCTCTTGAAGTCTCTCAACTCTTCCATCTTCTCACTCCTTAAGGATTTTTCCATGCTCGCTACTTCAAGCTCTATAACCCATCTATCTTTCAATACCTATAAATAAGTGGTTGAAATTAATATCACTGCAAATAGGCTTGTATAATGTATGCGTGTTTCTTGTTTCACTGAGATTGAGTGATTGAAAGGGTCAATGTAGGTAATTAATAAAAAACTTAAAGGAGGTATATTTACAAAAAATTACACTAGAGAAAATGAATTCCCAAGTAGTGATCTTCATAAGCGTTGTAGCTAAGTCATAATGTGTGCATTGAAGGTGGATTTCTACCATGGTTTACATAGACCCTTTTTTTGGTCGTTTTTGTGTAATGTGCTTGCGGTAAGGTAACAATTACAAAGAAATTAAATCACAAATTTTAAGCTACCAATTTAATCTAGTCAAATCGAACCATAACAACAATTGAAATAGAGGGGAGTGTGGCATCATTCAAGTACCGGTAAATAGTTCCAACAATTCAACCAAACAGTCATGGAATTGTAGATAATGACTTGACTATAGGAACACACATAACTTTCTAGTTTGATTTCATTCCGATGATTTGCAAACATAACTAGATTCATCAAGCAAAACAATTCATTAACCATGCACCATAGAGGCAACAAATTAAATGAATCCACACCATAAGACAAGATTATCTAACCATGGAAAACCAAATGGAAACAACATATTGATTGGGGATTTTATTAAGTGGGAAATGGAATGGAAATGGGTGATCTATACACAAACACCATGCATCCATAGAGGTAACAAATTAAATGAATCTACACCATAAGACAAGATTATTTTACAGTGGAAAACCAAATGGAAACACCATATTGATTGGGGATTTTATTAAGCGAGAAATGGAACAAAAATTTGTGAGATATACTCATATTTAGTGTATTGTCACTCACTTGAAGGAAATTTTGAGATGGTCATGGCTCAACAACAATCTTCACTGGTAGTGGCATAAATTCAATGTCTCCTCCCCCTCGAGTCATCAAGCAAACAACTTCCTTGAGGTGTCAACTATGCCACTACCCTTCTTCATTTCCTCCTCTCTATTCTATTCCCCCCTCTTCTTCATCACAACCTTCATTTCAACTTCCAAGGGAATTTTGAACATTTTCTCAAATTTACCAAAAGCAATTAAATGCTTATTACAAAATTTACAAAGAAGTTTTTTTCTTTTTTAATTTAAATTTTTTTAAGAACTTAACAAATATGCCTTATAATATAACACATAACTTTACCTAATTTCATTACTTAAATAATAGTCTTAAATATCTTATAATGACTATATTACTTAATTTCCATTATACTCAACTATTAAAAATAATATTGTGAAAAACATTTTAATTCCATTTCTTTTAACATTTAACATGATCAAAATCATTAATTACAATTGAAATTTTTTTAATATAAATTAAAAATCATTAAATTACAATTAATTTAATAATATAGTATTTCCAATATAACCAAAGCTTATCTAATTACTTAATTTGTCTATCCTTTAACCAAATATTAAAAATAATATTGTGAAAAACATTTTAATTCCATTTCTTTCAACATTAAACACGATCAAAATCATTAATTACCATTAAATTTATTTTAATAATAATTAAAATCATTAAATTACAATTAATTTAATAATATATTATTCCCTATATATAACCAAAGAGTATTTAATTAATTAATTTGTCATTCCTATATAACCAAAAAATTTACGAAGACTTCTTTTATTTAATTAATTAATATATATATATATATAGAAAACAAACGTATTCCTTAAATTTCTTAGTAAAAATAATAATCTCATCCATTAATTTTTGAAAAAACACGCTTTTCATAGGCACTATATTTATTAATTTTTGAATAACACCCTTTTCATAGGCAATATATTTATTAGTCCCTGCCCTTTGGGCTTAGGGCCTAATCGTAATTGGTTTTTCATGGGTCCAAAAAAACACGTTTTTCATAGGCAATATATTTATTAGTCCATTCCCTTTGGGATTAGGGATTTATAGTAATCAAGTTTTCATGGTTTTATTAGTATTTGAATGCATATTAACAATTTTAATCAAAGTTTTAAGATTTTTATACAATTTTACATCTCACATTTATATTTTTCTTCTAGCTTTTAAGTTTGAGGTCTTATTTGGCCTCATATTGAGGCAAGTGGCTTCAAACTTTTGGAAATTAGATGTTTGAAACTTAATAAACCACATTTGTTTATGCAAGGTGAATTAATGCTAACTTTCAAGTTAGCATTAATTCCAAACATTAAATGTTTAATGTTTTTAATGTTTTCTCGATGGATAAATGATACCATAACCCTGTGTCTTTGGGATCTCTCTGAACTGCCAACTATCCTCCCACTTGGTCACTTGCATGTTGTTGTCATCACTATAACCTCCCCTCCCACTTTCTCTTCGTAGTTTTCTACCTCCTCCCCATTTCTCTTCTCATTGTAGTTTTCTACCTCCTCCCCATTTCTCTTCTCACCTGAAGACTTGTATTATGCCCATACACAGCCTTAAGTTCACATGCAATATGTCGATGAGAGAGCGTTGATGAGAGAGATTTGCATTCTAGTTGAAGGAATGTACTGTGACTTCTGCAAAATAGAAGGTGAAGGTGAGTAAAATAAAATTTTAACTCGAACCCAATTTTACAGTAATGTTAACAACTATGTTACTTCCTAGTTAAATTAGAATCGTACCTGGAGACAACACCTTCCTTTCCCCTACGTGCTTTGGCTCCATCTTTCGATCCATAAATTAGCTTCATCATCCCTTCCATCAATCGACTTCATCATCTCCACGAGCTTAGTAAATCATGTTGTCCATTTGTAGAAAACATCTCTCCATGGAAAAAATATCATCCCTTCCATCAATTGGCTTCATCATCTCCAAGAGCTCAGTAAATCCTGTTGTCCATTTGCAGAAAACATCTCTACATGGCACAAAACATAAATTGAAGACTACTTGGACTTGCACATAATTTATTTTCTTTCTTTCGTGTAACAAATTTATTTATAGAGTACTTACCTCATTTTCCCCTTTTTTATCACTTGTAGGAAAAAAATATGAAATTCCCAAATCCTCTCATGGTTTCTCTTGGTTATCTCCTTCCCAAGCGTGTTCAAAATACTCTTCACATTTTAATATTCCCTCCCTTCTAAGGACCTTAATAATTGGACATGTTTTGTGGGGCTTGCGATTTTTCAGCTATTTTTATCCTGAAACAAGCGAACGAGTGTTTGGCTTAGGATTTAGAGCGACTATCCTTGGCTTCGTAATTCCTTTCTCTTAGATTCACCGACTTGAAATTCCATTTCTAACATTATAGCTATTCTTATGCTTAAAATTTTATCATGTTTATTCTTTTTCAGACTGTGAAAATATGGAAAGAGCTGCAGATTGCGTTGGCTAAACTATCTTTGGTCATGTATCAAGCGGGAAAATATTACAACATGATCTATCACTTAGAATTTGGAGAAACAAACACTGGTGATGATATGCTCACAATCTCTATTATTGAATGAAGAGGATTACATCATAGTATAGGAATTGGTTCTACTTACGCAGTTACAACAGATCACAAAAAATTAGGATCTACATTAAGTACTAGTAGAGTTCATCTACGAAACTAACACTTGCTCCATTATTTCCAAGTCCCCCCCTTAATGGAGAATGGATTGCCTCCTCCACCTAACGCTTCTCTAAACAACTCAAACTTAATCTTTCCAAGAGGCTTAGTGAAGATATCAACAATATTTTCACAAGTATTACATTACATAAGATCTATTTCATTTGACTGTAATTTTTCTCTAACAAAATGAAACTGAGCATCAACATGTTTTTTCCTTGCATGATAAATAGGATTATTCACCATCTGGATTGAACTTTGATTATCACATTTGATCATTGTATGTTCATTTTTTTCTTCTCCAACATCTTGAAGAAGTCTTCCTAACCAAACAACTTCACAAGTTGCTGCAGACACGACTTTATATTCTACTTCAGTAGAAGACAAAGATACAGTAGGATGCTTTTTACTGCTACATGAAACAACCTCGGATCCAATGCCAAACGCATATCCAGTGGTTGATCTTAGATCATCGGGATTGCCAACCCAATCAGAATCTGAGTAACATGTCAACTCAACATCAGATGCATCAGTATATTTAATACCATAATCAAGTGTTCCTTTTAGATACCCGAGTACTACCTTTGCTGCATTCCAATGGATGTCTTGAGGTTTCTCCATAAACTGACTTAACACACTCACAGAGTATGCAATATCAGGTCTGGTTGTGGTGAGATAATTAAAACTACCCACCATATGTCTATGCATAGTGCCATTCACCTCCTTCGAACCATCATCACAAGAAAGTTTCACATTCTCCTGCATGGGGACAATAGAAGATTTACACTGATCCATTTTAAATCTCTTAAGTACTTCTCTAACATACCTACTCTGACAAACAAAAGTTTGGCCTGCATTTCTCCAAACTTCAAGACCTAGGCAGTAATGTAACTCACCAAGATCTTTCATTTCAAAAACTTGTGACCACTGCTCCTTGATTTCATCAATTAATTTCTCTACATTTCCTGTAATTATTAGATCATCAACATATAAGGAAATCAATACTATATACCCCTTCTCATCAAATTCAGTATACATATTTGGATCACTCTTTCTCCTCATAAAACCCCGTTGAAGAAAAAAAGAGTGTATATTCGCATACCATGACCTAGGTGCCTGTTTCAGTCCATACAATGATTTCTTTAACTTGCACACTAAGTTTTCTCGCCCATGTTCTACAAACCCTTCAGGTTGAGTAAGGTAAACCTCCTCCTTTAACTCACCATTAAAAAGTGCATATTTAAAATCTAATTGGTGTAGCTTCCATTGGTACTTTGTACCTATAGAAATTAACAATCTAATAATATTCAATTTAGCTATTGGTGCAAATGTTTCATCATAATCAATATCTTATGTTTGTGAATACCCCTTTGCCACGATTCTAGCCTTATATTTGTCTATACTACCATCTGATTTAAATTTGGGTTTGTATATCCATTTTCATCCAATGGGATTCTTATGTTTAGGCAATTCAGTCAATTCCCAAGTATTCTTTTTCATTATAGATTCATATTCTTCCTCCATTTCATTTCGCCATTCATTATGTTCATTAGTTTCATCAAAACTCATGGGTTATATGACATTTGAAATGCTACTCATTACAGCATAGTCTCTATACCTCTCAAGCCGAACATGTCATGTAGATCTTCTCAACTGATTGTTTTCCTCCCCACTTTGTGAAGATATGTTTTCACCACTAGGTGAACTTTGACTGCTTGAAGTGTCCATGTCACTGTCACTGATTCCTTCTTGCTATTGTTGTTGTTGCCATGGCTGCTGCTATGGTGGTTGTTGTTGTAATGGTTGTTGCCACTCTTCTTTAACTCCTTCATCAATAATTCTATGCCATTCCTCATGACTTTTGTTGTCATGATTTCCTGCTTCCTACACATGGAAAAGTACATCTCTACTTGCAAATACTTTTTAAGTAGAAGGATCAAACTCTTTGTATGCTTTGAACTCAGAATAGTACCTTATGAAAATACATTTAATGGCTTTAGCATACAATTTCTTCCTGTTCTCCTTTGGCATATGTGCAAAAGCCTTACACCCAAATACTTTCAAATTATGAAATGCAGGTTTGTAACCATGCAAGGCTTTGAAAGGAGTAACATTATCAAGATACCTTATTGGACTTATGTTCTTTAAATAAACTGTAGTATTTATGGCTTCAGCCCAAAATGTATTTGAGAGATTATTACCTTTCATCATGTTGCGTGTACACTCTACCAGAGTTTTGTTTTTCTTTTCAGCCACTCCATTCTGCTGTGGAGTGTGAGGTACTGTAAACTTCTATACTATTCCATGATCTTTGCAATATTTGATAAAGTCCCCTGATTTATACTCTCCCCCTTGATCTGAACGAAGGATTTTGATGAATTTTCCTGTTTTCTTTTCCACCATGGTTTTGAATTCCTTAAAATAATCGAAAACAACACTTTTTCTTCTAAGGAAATAAACCCATCTGTATCTTATGCAATCATCAATAAATAACAGAAAGTAAAATGCACCTCCTAAATACCTAGTCTGCATAGGCCCGCAAACATTAATATGCACAAGATCTAACACATCTCTATTTTTCCTATCAGGATTAGAGGGGAATTCATCTCTGTGCATCTTTCCTAATGCACATCCACCAAAAGCGATATTCTCATTCTTTATCATGGGAAGTCCTTCAACCATATTTTGTTTCTATAATAACAATAAATCATGATGATTGATGTGGCCATACCTTAGATGCCAAAGACTCTCTTCTGACATAGTTGCAGAAGTTAGTGCATGATGTTCTTTGTTGGTAACATCAAGCTTGTATAGTCCTCCTTCTCTAACTCTCGTTGAAACAGTTCTGTATTGGTCCAGCAAGTCCTTCACTATGCAATAATTCTTGAAAAATTTAACCTTGAAGTTATGATCTATAATGGTGGACACAAAGATCAAATTTTTCTTTATCCCTGACACATACACCACATTGAGAATGTGATGAACAATACCATTCGTCAATGTCAAAGGAATGTCTCTGTATCCCTTGATCTGATGAGCACAGTCATCTCCAAGATATATGCTGGCTCCATTATGTGTTTCTTTAAAATTAGTGTACCACAACTTATTACATGTCATATGTACTGATGCTCCAGAATCCACAAACCAGGCATCACTATCATCTGTTTCAGGAGATAAAGTAACGTTAGACACAAATAGCCTAAGATCTCGTGAATCAAAATTCGAGGGTTCATCAATCTCATCACTAGAAATAAACAACCTAAGATCATGATTTGAAGATTTTTCTTCATAATGACCTAAATGTGTTCTAGGTTTATTCTTAGCCTCATCACTCTTCTTCTTATGACAGTCTTTAACAATATGTTCAGTTCGACCACAATAAAAACAACTCTTTGAATCATTCCTGTTAGATTTCATACCTTGATTCGGCCTTGGAGATTGTCTTCTTTACGATGAACTGCCTCTCTGTGATGAACTACCTCCTCTGCCTCTTTCTCCTGATCTCCCTTTCGTGGATTTCTTATTTGACCACGGTGCCAAATCTGAATTCAGAGGCTTCAAATTCATGTGCCTCTCTTGCTCTTGCAACACAATTCCTGTCAATTCTTCAAAAGTAAGTGGTTTATCCCTTGCTGTGAGACCTGTTATGAACATCTCATAATCTTCTAGCATACCATTTAAGGTAATTGTGACAAGATTAGTGTTGGAAATTGTTTCCCCTATGTTTCAAAGCTTGTCTTTCACCTCTTTAATAGGATCCAACAATGAACTAACAGATTCACTTGCATCCATATTAATGCCTAGCAATCTAGTTTTCAGGAACAAAATGCGATTTGTGTTGCTAGTTTCATACAATTCTTTAAGTGATGTCCATGTTTCAGCAGAATTTTTAGCTTCTCTAATATGTAGAATTATGTTATCTTTAACATACATATGCAATAGTACCTTTGCATTTTTTTTGCGCTTATCCCAGTCTTGGATCTGAGCTGTTTTCGTACCGGCAGCCGCATCAGGTTTCGCTTCATCTCGCTTCGCAATGGTCCAGACACCATAGCCTTCCATGGGTCTGCATCTTTAATTTCTAGTTAATGAAATTCATCCCATCTAACTTGTTGGCTTCATTGAGGTAAGTCTCTCCCAACGAATTTTCCATCGCTGCAAGATATTCTCTGCAAGTGAATCACCAAAGATATGAAACTTTATGTCGAGTGCTGAGCAGTCTGTCGCTCTGCCTTAAGATCCACCAATCCAACTCTATCTTGGCTCTCATATTTCTTAAAATAAATATAAGAAAACTTTAAAAGAAAACCTTAACACCACTCCATGCATACCACAAACTCATCCTCAAAAGAAACCTTAACTTTAAAAGAAACCCTTCTTTTTTTTAATACATACATCCACCTTTAAACCTACACCTCATAATTTCTTAAATTTCTTACCTACTTTAATAAACTTTATACCTCATGATAAAATAGCCACTTTTAAAAAAAGTTTACACTCATGAATGATCAAACTCATGCAAATACAAAGAAAATAGTGGCACCCATTTTTAATGTCACGTTTTAACCTCAATGAAAAAGTTTATCCACTTTCTTGATCGCACTCCTTGGATTAATTAAAAAACCTTCACGATTTGCTCATACTCATGTCTTCCACAAACAAAAAATGATCGACGCAGGGATGAAGGGGAGCGTTAGCGCTTCTTCAATATGACAAGGGAGCACTGATCTGAGCATGCAGTGCTTTGGAGAGTGAGAGGGGGAGCACTAGCGCCCTAGCGCTCTCAGATGGATAGACAGGGAGCGCGAGGAGTCCACATTTTTCAATTTCGTAAGTGTGAGTGCTTTGTCGCTCTCTAACACTGTGTAGGAGGGTGCTGGTGATTTTTGCAAATCAATTTGAGATCCGATTTTGTCTCAGAGAGATGGATCTCACGGATTTCCATACCAACTTAGAATTTGGAGAAACAAACATTAGTCACAATCTCTATTATTGAATGAAAAAGATTACATCATAATATAGGAATTGGTTCTACTTAGAGGATTACAACAGATCACAGAAAATTAATATAATCTCTATTATTATTAAATGAAAAAGATTACATCATAATATAGGAATTGGTTCTACTTAGACGATTACAACAGATCACAGAAAATTAATATAGTAGAGTTCATCCACGGCGGATGCTCCTGCCCCGCCTTCTGCCACTTTTATATACGCGAGCTATGCATATCGAACAGGAGGATCTGAAAATAGCGACTAGAGCTGGATCCGCGGAAACATTTTTCAGCATGTTGCCTTTACTCCCCATATGCGAGATTGAAACCAAGCATCACAACCATCACTTCGGCCATTACCTGTGCCACCCGTACCAACGTACATTTTTCATAGCCCCCTTTTGAACCCGTTAACCTAAACCAACCATTTAAGTCTCTAGATCCGTAGTTGTTGGATCCTTCATGAACATGCTCGTAAATACATTATCAATGACACTGAAGATCAATCTTTACGCTACAATCCACAATAGGTGCGCACCCTGATCTTAGAACTTGCAACAAGGTTGTTACAAGCCCTCCTGGGATTAACTTTATGCCTTCCATGTGTCCATTAGCAAAGAACACATGTCCAGGTTTTGTCATGTGTGAGCTTTAACATGGATCTTGTCCAACACCTTATCATATTTTATAATTATGAAAAATTGGAAAGAAAATTGATAATAAAAAATTGATTTCTATATTATTTATAAAAAAAATTAAAATAACTCCGGTTAAGTTTAAACTCAAATACTATAATGACATTAGCCATGGCATTGGGTTCCTATGTGCGGAATTCAGTTCATATTTATTCAGACAAAGATAAAAGCAACATCAAACCTGAGGACGTCATATTTATTCCAGGCGGCACCTCCATACTTTCATTCCAGCTCTCTATACAGTTTAGCTCTTTTGCAGTTTAATTCATGGATGATTGCTCTTAGTGTCTTCATGTAGATAAAGGACAAGCTAATTGGACGTTAGCTAATTGCATACCGTGTAATTCAAATCCATTTACATACCATGGACATTGGCTAATTGCTATTATTATGAAATATGCAGGTGAACTTCCAAATTTTACGTGCAACCATGGTTAGTTGGTTTCTCAAACAAACTGAAAACCACAATTATCAACCTGAAATAGAAGAATGGGAGAGTTTGCAATTATGAACCTGAAATAGGAGAATGGGAGAGTTTGTGAGGCTATTAGATCCCGGAACGTTTTTAACAAAAAAAAATAAGGAAAATACATAATACAACATAACCTTACTCAAAACAGAACCATGCTAATAACTGGATTTTATGCTGATTGGGTAGGGAATTGATAAGCTTTTGGATTATATTTCAGACTTTTGGATATCAAATTGATAAGCTTTTGGATTATTTGCAGTTGTCTTATAATTTTTAGGGAGAAATGTACAACCCGCAATCACGTCTTCTAGTAAATCCGGGTGAAAATCCACCTTGAGACTTCTTTTTACATATTTCTTTTCATTTACATGACACTTGCCAATCAATCTACACCCATACTAACTATTTCAAAGTTCTAATTAATCTTTGATATTTTTTTATTTATTTTTTATCTTTTATAATTTTGAAAATATTAAACTTTTATTTATATAATTTAGCGATGTAAATCTCCCAAAAACTTGAGAGGAGTGCTTACAAGTCTAGAAGAATGCTTACAACAGATCAAGCCATATCTACAACGAACAAATCCAGTCATCGTTTACAATTTGTATTGAGGAATCCAAAACTGGCTTTCAACTATCACTTAAGGTAGAGGCTTGCTGCTTTGCAGCTCCTCTTGGTTATCTACAATTCTGGCTTTCAACTATCACTTAAGGTAGAGGCTTGCTGCTTTGCAGCTCCCCTTGGTTATCTACAATTGCTATCCATAAAATTGGAGTAAGTGAAAAATATAAAGTGAAAATTTTGTTTGTTGTTTTTTCCTTCCATAAATTGGAATGCGTAGTAAAAAGAGAAGTTTAATCTTAACTACCCCAAATCATTTTATGACATAGTTTTTCTTTTTTCACATTTAAAAAGAATAATTCCATACTTAGTCAAATAACGTACTAAAATCATGGTATCACACTATTTCTCTTTTTTTCACATCCAAAAAGAATAATTCTGTTTTCAAAAGGTGCACTTTCCTTCAAAATAATTTTGAAGTTGCTATATAATAATAATAATATATTGTCCATACTTAGTCAAATAACGTTCTAAAATCATGGTATCACACTATTTCTCTTTTTTCACATCCAAAAAGAATAATTCTGTTTTCAAAAGGTACACTTTCCTCCAAAATAATTTTGAAGTTGCTATATAATAATAATAATATATTGTTGCTTTGTATTAACTATTTAATATAGTTAGTATTAAATAAAATAAATATTAATTTTGAATAATTTTGAAGTTGCTATATAATAATAATAATATATTGTTGCATTGTATTAACTATTTAATATAGTTAGTATTAAATAAAATAAATACTAATTTTGAAGTTGCTATATAATAATAATAATATCTTTCCTCCAAAATAATTTTGATGTTGTTATATAATAATAATAATATATTGTTGCATTGTATTAACTATTTAATATAGTTAGTATTAAATAAAATAACAGTTATAGTTATAGTTTTAGGAAAAAAAATATGAAAATTTCAAAGTTTTTTTTATAAAATGGTATAATTAACTTTTTTTTTTTAAATGATTATTTAATTTTAATGGTGTTTAATTTCAATAATAATATTTTAAAATTAATTACACAATTTTCATTTAAATATTATAAAATTGCCATTTTGTCAACAATTACATTGTTAAGATTCATATAATAATTAAAAAAATTAAAAACTAGATATAAAAATTTAAACTACAAAAAAAAACTAAAAAAAAAAACAACAAAACAAAAGATACTGAGTCAAAACACAACACAACAAAAGAAAAGATACTTAGTCAACCACAAGACAGGAAATACATCCAAGATATAAAAAAGATTTTACAAGGCAACCAAATACATCCAATACTAAATCCTACTTATATTATTCCAAGCCAAAACGTTCAAAAATACCATGAATAATTTGTTCTGATATCATCTGGTGCAGATATATCAAACATGTTATACACCATATGGCTATACTACTTCACCCGTTTGTGCGGGACCTGACATGAGCTTCCGGGGCAAGCCGGCTTTGTAAAACAATCCCAGGGCACCATATCTCAGCCTATTAAGACCTAATTTTCACATTATCAATACCTGACCTAATTTCTACATTAACGATATCTACCTCTCGTCAATATTACACAAATCTGAGGACTATCATACCAACACTCGAACTATCCATGGATTCATGTATTACGAGGAATTCATATATTGCTGCAACGTGCCATAACAATTTTGTGTATTAAAGCCCTGCTTCTGCATGTAGAACTTTGTCTGTGAGAAGTTTGAAGCATCCGTAGCTTGCTTGTAAAGAAAATTGGCACCATCAATTACCAGCTCCTGGGCTCGGACCAGAATTTTGAATATCCACCCTAGTCTTCTCCTTCAGGGGAGCTCGGATTCTCAGGCTCTGATGTGATCTCGGTACAGTTATTGGCGTTTTGGAATGAATATGCATGTTACCATTAACGGATCCTGGGCTATTCTGGGACGCCGAGAGACGCTGCTGGGTGGCCATGGAATCATATCTTTCATGGCCGGAACCTGAAGGGAGCATTACATTGCCTTTTGGGAATACGATATGGAAGCCCATCTCTGGTTTCTTGCTCTTCTGAACCATTCTGCTGGCCATGCATGAGAAGGATTCAATCAACATAAATGACAACAATAGCATAAAATTTACCCGTCGAAGCATCTTGACATTGACTCTATCTGAAAATCGCTATTATAACAAAGCTATCAGTGGCGTTTGAGGATATCTGTGCAGCAATGGCTCTACCTGGTATTTTAATAAATAAAGCCAACAGTCGTACCAGAATAGAACTTGATGAGATTTTAGAAGATAAGATAAAATCCCAAGTATTATTTTAAATGTGGATTTCGGTAACTTAAACGGTTCGAATTCAACAGAGGAACTGGTAACCTGGTCGTCGTTTATGGCCATCGCTTTTGGCCCAATGAAAAACTTTGCGTGGTCAAAAAGCTCACGATTTCGACGTGGATTGCTACTCAAGTCCAACCTCGGTCTCCTTTTTTAATCTTCAAACCGGCTGTCTATATTTCTCCTTACTGCGTAGACTGGCTTATTCGTTGCATGTGTCTTTCTTTTGGCTTAATCGCATCCGTATACATGCAGAAGATTTGAGTGTTTGTAATGTTTGATTTTATCAGATTACATATTACAGTTAAGTTAGACATTAAATTGGTTTCAAATTTCTTTTTGTTTGTGAATAATTTTTTTTGATAGAACTATTCCATTGCTAAACTGTAACTAAGTGTATATATCTTATTTTATTGTACAATTTAGAAATTAAAAGTTTTCACTATCAATCCAAAAAATTGGAAGACAAATCCAGTATGAATCAAATAAAACTCATTTGGCTGAAAGTCTTTATACACCATATATTTGAGATATTGTTGTGATGTGATGGAGGGATTTTTGGGAGATTTTGGTTTGGGCTGAAATTTTATAGGAAGTTGCATTTGGAAGACTTTACTTCCCATTGGATTTTTCTAATGGTCAAATTCCTTCAGATAAGATCTCAAATTAAGGTTTTAGTGTTTTCACTGGAATTTTTAATTTTTCAATAATTAGTTATCTCTTAGTTTATGAACTTAATCAGAAAAGAGAATTGACAAATAGTGTGGTTCTAGTTAACTTTTAGTTAAAGTTCAGTTTTAAATTCATGCAAGAATTTTCTAAATTTCACTGTTTTTTCTAAAAAAAATAATTGTTTTTTAAAAATTAGTTATTTTAAAAAATTTAAAATAATAATTATAAAGAGTTAAATTTTTATTGTAATAATTAAAATCTAAAAGAAAGTTATTTTTCCGTTTTATATGTTTGCCTAATTTATTTGATCTTATGAATAAATCTCCTCCATGATACCACCTACCTTTCAATAAACAGGTCTTCCTTTGTAACGATGGGAGCCTTTACAGTCAAGACTTCAAACAAGTTCATTCCCAAAGAACAGGGCAAAGGACACCATTGACAATATAAGGTTCTTGCACAAACCCAACGCCTCATTGTTCCACGTAAGTAGAATAGCTTCGAGCTGGCACCTAACGTCGTGGCACCCCGCTGGCACCTTGTCTCGGACTTTCGTGGTTGTGCTCTGGTGACAGGGATCCCACACGATCCTAAATTTCAACTATGCACCTACGAGCTGCTCTGGGTGGTACGTTAGTTATTTAAGTGAATGCAGGCGTGACTCCTAGTTATATATTGTATTATTATTATTAGTCCCTGCCGGAAGGCCAAGGGCAGGGACTATAGCGATGAGTTCATGGCTGACTTTCAATTAGTTTATAGTTGACTTCGAAATATTTGTAAAAATGGTAATGTTTAACATAGGAAATATATAAACCTCATTTTTTTAATAATAAATTTGTGTATTTGTCACAATTTCATTGGCTGGGAAGTTTGAAGCGT